>JBAJNP010009225.1:0-18551 GCA_036877545.1 Yasuhikotakia modesta
TTTGAAAAGCAGATCTGTGTTCCTTAAAACCCATCTGAGACAGAGAGAAATAATTGTGTGTGCTGTGGTTAATTAGGCGATGGTGACTGTTGAGAATGTGAGCTGTCAGTCCGATCGAGAGCGCCGTCACACTGTGCAACACCAGAGCGATCAGACAGGCACCGTCCACTTTGATCTTGACCCATGCATAAGAAAAGGGGTCAGGACGTGGTCATTAAACGACCCTGCTCTAAACAGCCCAGTGAAACTGAAAGGCCACATCTTCAAAGAGCTGCATACATGTAAACTCTTAAGAGATTCTGACAATTTAGTATGAACAAACAATGGAGTAAAAGGGTGAGAGGGAGGGATTAGTTTATAGTGCCTAACCTTTAAAGTTCTTATAATCATCTGTACTGAAAAACGAGGGTTACACAAATCATGTACAGGGTCAGGCTTATTCATAGATGTACCATAATGTGAAGACATTTTGTATGCTACTTTCTAACAATGGACTTAAAGGTAACTTTCTTGTCATTTTTCAGCTTGACCATCTGCTTGAATGCTTTGGGCCTCTGACTGCTCCCACTGGTGTTCAAGAACTTCAGATTTGTCAACTTATTAAGTACACAGAACCTACAGATTAAAGAGAAGAGCTGGATAAAGCTGATTTTACAGACTGATAATGACAATGATGTCTGTCTGTCTGTCAAATAAGAGCAACATTATTGTTATATAAAGAAAACAAAGACAATTACACCATATTTATCATAGCAATATTTGTAAAAGAGTAATCACCCTCGAAATATTCAAAAATAAAGACAACATACAAACAGATAAAATTACACATTGACAGAATGTGCCAAGCTGTCATTCGTGCAGCTTCACAGATAACGCTTTCACACACTCTGTCTTTCATTCGGCAGGAGAAAATGACGTGAGATAATAGCAGGAATACACAGATGACAACAGATTCTTTCACAGGCTGAATGCAACGGAGGAAGAGGCATGTTAAGACTTCAAACAGAGAGTGAGAGAGACAGACAAACAGAAAGAGAGAGAGAAAGAGTGAGAGATACAGACAGTAAGTGGAGGGTGTAAACAGATGTGTATATGGGCAGTGACAGATCTCCAACTGAGCTCTCATGCAAAAGCCAACAACAAACCGATGATGATGACAATGATGAGGCCTGATGGCAAACCCATGCTATGTGTATATTCCTGATAGATCACAGAGAACAGAATTCCACATTGATCCTATTAAGATAAGCTTGAGTCAAAAATAATGATCAAAAACACAGCGAATGTGTTTTCCACTGCTTATACTCAGAGTAAAACTCTATTTGCATAACACACGCTAGTGTTGATATGTGAACGTGTACAGCATGTCCACACATCTGTAGTGTATGCCCAATTATATTAACTTATAAAAATATAACTATCTGAGAACTTGCAACGGGTGTCTGTGCAAAACTTGAAAACTACGATGCAGTTGCTCAGAGGAACTCGCCTCCAAATCCTTTACAAATTTCTGATATTTTCCGCCCATTTTATCACCCACCAGGTGAAAATTTGAAGCATCGTTATTGTCAGTTTCACAAATAATGAGATGAGCAATAAGTTTAAGCTTAATGCTTTACTAATACTTCAGGGGTTTGTTTAAATCCCTCAAATTTAAATATGAGCAATAGTAATAGTGCTTGTTTTGTTAAGCAATAATAATGAGTTTACATAACAAACATTCCTCTAGAGTAATATGCAGCAGTCTGGTGTGGATATGCTTTGTTCCCCATTATGATTCAATTACAAACAAACATAACAATGGCGACGGTTTGCAGGAAAAAACGCAGGTGTTTTCATGTTAATTCTAAAATTGTTTGTGGTGATCTAACAGATGGTTTGTGCGGTTCTGCCGCGGATGCTGTTTAAAGCACCCCAGGCAAAACAAGCCCTAAACTTTTTGATCTCTTCAGCAAACACACAATTTTAAGCCCACGCGCACGTCATGATGTCAGGAGACAAACACGCGGTCGCAGACAGCGTTGGCTTGAGTGCATTCCAAACACACAGGACACACACCCTGTACTGCAGATGGCTGTCACCGTGTCGAGCGCTGTACTACTTCAGCTTTAAAAAAAACCCAAGTCCCTGAAGTAAACAATGATGAATGGGCTCGGTGACTGCTGTGAAATACAGCCGAGTGTACTTACGCCTTTTCATTTCATTTGACTAATTGAACAAGCGTAAAGAGGAGTGCCATATTTCACCCTGTTATAAAGTGGGGCATTTTTTTCCTCACAGCAAGCTTGGAAAAGTGCATAGCCCAGGGCTGGTCCTGCCTTGACCGGGGTGCACGCATAACCCTGTCAGATATGAAATCCACATTACACTCAAATTGATGCATTACTATGTGACACATTATGAATATTACATCGCAAATACACATCTGCTGTCAGTCAGAGAAAGAATGGATGTTCTGAGCGCCAAGTGAAGCATGGGAGATGTTGCGGCTGCGGTGCCTTTCAGGTTCATCTGTATGGTAAATGATTCATGTCGAACACAGTGTCAAGAAAAATGCACTAAGGTAGACAAAAAATGCATTTCTTTCCCTCCCTTTCTGCTACCAGCGTGTTTCATGTTGAAAACCTGATAAATGGTGGTAACATAGCGTGGCATTGCGCTCCCATAGGCCTGGGCCTGATAATGAATGCATCGTTTCATCTTGTAGGAACAGAGCAAACACTCATTTGTGGTTATCACAATTCACACATGAAATCGATTTTGCAAGTGTACAAAGAGGAAAAAAGAGAGGTGAGTAGCTTTAAGAGGAGTGCGGTTATAGCCTAAAGTATCATGAGTCTTTGCTTGTGCTCATGATTTATGATGTTGTGCAATGGCCGTTCATCCAGATAAACGATTACTGAAAGTTGAAACTACACATTCCTGAGGTACACTGAATTTTTGCTTCCTAGAAGAAATAAACATTTTATGTGACATAAACAAAATAAATGCATGAAAACATAAAAAAGCACTTCATTTTTATTTTGAGTCACCAGAAATATGAAATCTTGAAATGGCACTTTATCATTTGATGGAACAATTTTAAAACCGTTGTGTTGTGTATGTTTAGATTATAATAGTGTTCTGACCTGTATCTCTGACAATTATTCTCATAGTTATCCATGCTGACCAACTGGTGGACATGCCTCGATTCCCAGAAGGCTCATGTATTCCAGGCCTGGCGTTCAGTGGGGTGTCACAGGACTAGGGTCAAGGAATTGTGGCTGTTAATTATATTTGCACTTACTCTGTGGTCTCTCATCCCAGCTTGCCGGCAAAACTGCAAAATTTACCAAACACCCTCCACAGGCACTTAGCAGGCATGGTGTGTGAGTGGCTACATTTAAGGACAAGAAATTTGGCACTTGCTAAAAGTTTGGCTGCTCTCTCCACTCGTTCTTCCCATTTCCTGGGTGGCTTAGTGCAGAACATTAAAAACATTGACAAAATGATGGATGCCTTGTGGTAAAAACTGTTAGTGACTCTCTAAGCCATAGAAACCCTCTCCCCTTCACCCAACACAGGGAAACAAACAGCCACTTTACAGCAAATTCATCACTACTACTTTCACTTCATTGGAAAATGGTGCCCAAAACGTGTCAAAATACAAGCACGTTAATGCAGCACTTGAATTTCAATGGCTGCAGGCCACTACAGGATGTAAATAATTGGTCCATTAGCATGTTCAGACTACTTCACAGCAGAATTCGGGTCTGAGTTGCTGACACGCTGTCGTGTGAGAGCCGCCTGGAGAACAGAACGAGTCTGCGTCATTATTATGTAGATGGATACTATCCAGCAACAAACACCAGAGCATACATTTTTGTCAGACTAGAACATTACTTTTGCCATTTATTTCTCCATGCATGTCATCACGCAAACTAAATGTAACACGTCTTGTGATGTCACTGCAGACTGTCACCCAACTAAAATATATTTTTCAGCCTAACTTCAAATATACAAACAGTAGATCTACTTTGTATAGGCGTGTATAGTGACACTGTTAGCTTTATAAACAGCTACTGCTAATACAAGACAAGGTTGCTGTTTGAATAATTGTTAATAAACTTAATTTGGTCTGCTTTGCTTTTACTATAAATTACTTAAGTATGATATCAGTTATCATTTAATTTGCACAGGGAACAGGTCTAACTAATCTTTCAATCATTAGATTATTTTACCTTTTCTCCACTAGAGGTCACCATGGCACAAAACCAAGTGAGTTTATGAAGGAGTCCTATTAAACAGAGGAGCTCAATTGAATACAATAACATCATTTAAAGAGCATTTAGAGAGATTGAGTGTGGCAAAAAAAGAGATTCCACACTGATTCCTAAGAAAAGCAGTCGGAAACTTTTCACTTACCGTGTGTCATCAATTTTGGTAAAGCATGCAGTAAAATGCAAAGCCTAAGAAAGGATATTTGGTTCTTATTGAGTGTTAGGGTATGGAGCCGTGGTAACCTGGGCAACCAGAGGTCATTTTCAAAAAGATTGTTGTCCACAATCAGCTCTTCCGGTTGGCTGAACACTTTCAGCCCTGTCTGTGACCTGCAATGATAAGGCAGGAAAGAAAAAATGATATGGCACTAAATCTGGGCAGCCATTATTGTGCAGAAATAAATATTTCAGACGGCCCCTTTCACAGGCTGGAATAGTTTGGGCTTGGGACTGTCAGGAAAGTGAATGATAAGAATTAGTGTCGGTGAGATCCCCTGGCATGGTGTGGCATCCTTCACACACTGGCAGCATGAGTGATGAGGGTCACTCGTGAGTAGCCAGGATTCAAAACAAAAGCGCTTCAGAAATGCAGTGTGCGGGATGAATTTGTCAATGTCTTGTGCCTTCAGGCACCCAGCTTTGCCTGACCCTAACCCCCTATTCCCAAGATAAATAACTCTGTCACAGTTCACCTTCACTCCCCCAACACAAATTTAGCTCGTCATCCATCATTTTCCTGCTGCAACTTTAATAGCCCAGTCACAAATGGAATGAGTGTAACTTCCGCAACTTGTCTGAGACAATAAGCTAAATACAACTGCTTTTAGTAGTAAAAAGATTGACATTTTCCCCTTTATTTGCATTGTGACACCTAATTCCCACAGAGGCACACACACACACAAAGTCCCCAAGGACTTTTCCCCCTGTATGGGCCCTTTCCTCACCCAGAGCTGGCATAAACATGATGGAGGGTGGTGCTGAGGGTAATGTCGGGGCCTTCCAAAGTTCATGCAGTGTAAGATGCATAAAAGCTAGGGTTTGTGTTTCTAATCCTTCAAATGACAGAGGCTGACAGCCTACAATGTTAATGTGCCCACCCTCAGTTAATTGACATTTAGGTTTGTCAGCTCGCCTTGAAAGAACAACTCAATGGCAACAGAAATGCTAGTTTTCACCACTCTTCAGACAAGACAGATAACACCTGCGTGTCTTTAATCTTACAGATTTTGCTGTCATGAGGTCTTTTGTGGTAGCACGGAAAATCCCGTGGCAATTTCCCAAGAGTGAAAGAGTTCACAGGAGTAACTGTTGATATGTAGCCAGGTGAATTCTGTTTTCGGTTAACTACCAACAAACATATCTGTCCATAAAGTCAGTATAATAAATTTCCCTCTGTTATGCTATACAAATACAACACTTATATCATAACGATTACTGTTGACTTTTTTAGAAAGAAGAGAACAAAGCAACATATTCAGTTAAATGGTCTAAGCAAAGACCCACAAAAGCACAAGCTTTGTAGGACTCTTGAAGTATTTGTGTTGTGAATTACATTAAAATCTGCACTGCTTGGTAAACGAGAGCCCCCACCCACACCTGTTTGCTTCAGCTAGATCTAGGCTAGCATACTGTAATGTTATTAGCTGCTGAGTTAAGAGGCAGCAACACATCACAGGGGGGTTGCTTATTAATTGTTGTTTTCGTGTCACTACTGCTGTGTGCAAAAGGTGATTTAATCAGTTAAATTCACAGTCATGGGATTCAAGCCTAATTTACCCAGTTCTCCAAAACATATTCCGCCTAAACATTTCTGCTGCCGTATTATATACAGCATCTGTACAGTGCAAAAGTTTCAAACTGTGTTGCTAACAGAATGATTAATTACTTGACTCTTTTAAAGGAACAGTTCATTCAAAAATGAAACTATTCACACACCCTCATGTTTTAAACCTATATGCTGTTTCTTTATCCATGAWRAWTTAAATAAAAATGATTTAAAAATATCCAAAAACAACAGTTTGACCTGTCATAAGTCCTGTGAAGCCATATGATAGCTTTGTTCAAGGGTGAAATTAGATCATTATTCACAGATAATCTTTCCTCACTAAGCAGCCCTCAAATCTTATTGCCTGATCTGCATTATATCTGACCCGACTACCACAGTTGACATGCGAGTCAAATCCACACACCATATTAGAATCCAAATGCAAATGTAATGAGATTAGGAGATTTTTATTGCATTAGATTATCAATAAACTTTCATTCTGTCCCTCACATTAAGATATCATATGGTTTTAAAGGTCTTTGAGTCACACAGTCTCTGTGTATGATGTGTATGAGTGGTGTTTTTAATCTGTCATAAACCATTACAACGATTATCCTCTTTTTATAATCCCTTTATGGAAGACATGAACACTTACACCAATAAAAAGCAGTGCTGACACACACAGAGGTAGGAACCACTCTGACTCACACCTCGTCCCCATGGGGAATCCAAAACTGACTGCACATTTTCACTACCATCCTTAAAGTCACACCACAATAACAGAATAGCAGAATGCAGGGAGTGTCTGATTTAAAGCACGGACAGGAGAAATGGGAAAAGGTGAGAAGATAAAGAGATAGATTTAACAAGCCACACCAACTTGCTCCTTAAGATAATTATGATTAAGCTGATTGGCACAGGAAATAACTCAACATGTTTGTCTGAGCAGTGCATATGCCTGTCTCTCCCTCGGTTAGCGCACGGCTCATAGAACAACCCATAGTGCACTGACAAACATGATGAACTGATTAAATATGGTGATTAATAAAAAGGCCAGAGATGTGGTATTGTGGGTAGTGCATGTGTGCCAATATGGAGGGGTGACCCAAGTTCCATTCTGCCATGGTGTGATTTAAGTTTGTGTTATAGGTTTTAAAGAACAGACAGTACTGTAGAATAAAGTGTGACTGTATCTTGGTCAAACTACTCTGAGACACTAAAGGTAATTCCCTGCACTAACCAAGCGCAACAAAATAAAATGACACGCAAAGCCAAGTGCTTGCCAAGCGCTAAATGCATATAAAAATTGGCTTTGAGTTAATTAAATAAACTTACAGGCCACTGTTAGTAACTTTATAAGGAACTGCAACATAATACATAAGTGAACTGTAGAAATTATAGTCTGAAAATGGCTGATGTAAAACATATGTTGTAAAAAAACATCTGCCAAAACATCTGACTTTTACATCCATGGAAAATTTTCATCAGAAATTTTAAAAACCTATAGTATTTATTTCTGAGTATCATCAGAAATAAATTTCTATTTACTTAACACATTTATAGATATTGGTTCAAAGCAAGCTACAGTGTATTTACAGCATACATTATATCAGTTTGTGCGCTTCCTGTTCCAAATAAAATCAAATATCTGATTGGCTGTGATTGTGGCAGGTCAGTTTCACAGTTCAGATGGATTGCTCATCATTAGATACCAGTTGGGACACAATATAATTTTTTAACCAATGATGTCTCACCACGGTTTGTAAAATCTGCATGTCTGGCCACTCTGTTATTAAACATAATAGCTACTGTAATCAGAAGCAGAAATATTGACAGAAATAAAGGCAAATGTAAGAAGGTCAAAAAAGACATGATCACCAGAGGTTATGTTATAAAGATCATGTGGATTTGTAGACAGTGACAGTTCAAACAAGCGCTGAAAGAAGGGCTCTGTGAAAGCAACATTTGGTTCCAGGCCTCTTCAAAAGACTGCATGTAAATGCTTTTAAGCAACCTTTCAAAGCCAGGGCCTGTAAAACAAATTACTATGCAGACTGTCCTCAATAGAAGCCAAACAAGAGGACATGAGTACAGACAATGACATTGGAAAGGTCTTGACAGAGATGGATGGATCGATAGACAAATACTAATGCTGACATGCTGATTGATAAACTGCTGCTGACAACAGGGGGAAAAACACTCTGTGATTATTGGTTGAAATGTCAGTCAGAGAAGCCATTAGTCAGCCACCATTCTAAGGTTACATGTCCAGGCAGTGGAAGAGATAAAATAATTTGGCGATACACCTGTTCAGCAAATAGAACAGAGTTAGTAAACACTGCTAACCACAAACTGCATATCTATCTCACCCCTCCACCCCCCCACCCCCCTCCCTCAAGCAAGGATGATCTAAAACACAGCACTCGTTCAAACACACTCACTCCCTTTGTATTCCTAGTCTGTGTTCCAGCATTGATCCCATTCAGCAAAAACCCCATCCTTTATGATATTCCCAGCTTTGATATTTCCCTTTCCTTTGGCCATTAAATCCCTTGTTTGCTCCCTGGTTTTAAAGGGTCTCTCTCCAGCTCTCTTTCAGAGTCTCTGTAAGTCCCCAGTGTGTCTGATCTTGACAGAGCAGCTCTGATCATTCTTTGATATTAGAACTTCTAACATCTTCAGCTCAATAGTGTCACCCAGGTGTCTACAGCCAAACCTGTGTCCCAGTGCAGCCACAGGCACAACAGAGTGTCAGTCAGTGGAGTGGTGGTCTTCTGAAACCAAGACAAAGGCCCCTCTCTGCACGATGCATTTAAGTCTAATGTAAATTTGTAAATGTTCCAATTTTGTATTTACACTGATTCTGGTTAAAAGACACTTTAGCATTTAGCCTCTGCTAATTAACAAGATAATACAAAATACTACAACATTTCTTATACGATTATACTTAAACTTCATGAAACTTTGTTTTTGTTTTACATGCCTTACAAAATACCTATAACAGAAGGGTAGGAATATAGTGACAGGAATATTGTCTTCATTAACTGTTCATTTATGACTATCACATTTCATTTTTGTGATCTTTCTCTTTAAAAAAAGTGCCCCTAAAACTGATGCTCATATTTGAAACAGCATTACACTAACCCACCTTTCCTCAGGTTCACAGTATGACTCATATTATACCAAAATACATTAGACAATGAAAGGACAATGGCTGCCTTCACACAGGAATGTCTGTCCTCATGTGCTGTTGGAATCGTTTCCTGCATGAGGATTGGAATCAGGCTGCAGGCATTGTTTTAAAGTTAGAGGGGAGATTTAACATCAAAGCTGTCTCTGGTGCAGGAAAAGTAATGTTTTTATTCCACAGAGGCAGCAGAGTCTTGAGAGTGACAGGCACATTGACATGCTGTTCACAGGGCAAAAGATAAATGTTTGATGAATTGGCCAATCCGGTTGGAGTGATGGGCTTCATATGTGCATAATGGACTTGCAGCCTGGCAGTTGTGATTGCCTGCCAAGATACAAAACTATAATGAATGAAAGTGAAGTGAAGCTGCAGAAACAAGGGTTGTGCTGGTTTTAATAAAATGGTGTAAGAGAGAAAATGCAGATGGCACTGCTAAGCAACATGCTGCCCATGCAATGACACAACAAAAACCTCAATCAATAAACATCTCTTTAATGACTTAATCTTAGAGATAAAAATTGGTCCCATCAATTATTGCTGAGAGATTCTGCATCTACTGTATTGTAAAAACAATTATCAATATCTGTCATGCACAGTGAGGAATTACTACTATACATTATGTGTAACTATTTTCTAAGATTCACCTCTAAAACTGGTACTAAATGTGAGCCTAAACTATACTATTGATGTCTGGCGTGACAGACTAAAATGCCACACCTGCCTATTGTATTTTTGATATGTTGTTGTAATCGGTCATAAAACTTTGAGCCTGACTTGGCCAACAGCTTCATTGGGTTCTTGTAAAATGTGTGAAACACCCAGCAAAGAGGGCTTTGATTCACACCCGCTTTCAACCTGCACGCAATTCTGTTTTCAATATTCAAAAACATGATGGCTTTGGATGCCGCGGTGCTATAACTCTCCAGTCGGCAGTATTAGGCAGTCATTATCTGGCTTATTCAAAGCCCTCCACCCCATCCGACTTCAAACATGTCACCAGCCCTCGGGTGGCAGCAATTTACAGATCACATGTGTAAGGAAATGGGCTTCAGCTATGTTGCAATTTACATGTGTTAAAGGCTTATGGAGAAGTCATCCTGCGGTTTTAATGGGGACGCACGCTGGTCGGGTGATTTTCTTTCAATCTATAATGTACATTTTGGTTCGTTATTTACATGGCTATTCACAAACCTGCAGTGCATAATTTGGCTCCATTTAGCAACACTATCATTAGGCCATACAATACTGCAAACACCACATATGAAAGAAAAGTTACACGAAAAGCCAAATATCAGTGTTTTATGTAATCAACTGAAAGGTTTTTAAAGTTACCAAGAAAGTAGTTCCATATTTTATTAGCCTCAAATTGTATATTATGAAAAGAACAACATAGGATATCTTTGTGAATAAACAATACTTTGTCTTGATTTATTGTGGTTCCAATACAGCATTATATTTTTATTAAAGGGGATCTGATTTCTTTTCCATACAATAGAAACTGAATGATTTATTCTATCACACTCCAAAAAAAACACTTTAAAATAAGTTCATATGTCTTGTTTTCTGTATTCAAAGTTTTCTGAAGCCATAACTGTGTGAGAAAATAGTCATGTGACCCAATATAACCAACAGCATTTGGTGTCAATGAATGTCAAACTTACTTGACAACTAATTGAATGATTTCCCAATTAAACTTTCTGGTGAAAGAAACATTATCAGTGATTATTAGGCAATATAAATCACTATCCTCTTTTGTCATACAGAAAAATTGGACATTAAACATTCTGCCCAACATTTAATTTTGCAATTCGCAGATGGAGAAAAATACTACAAGGTCAAAACAACAAGGGTGCACATAAATAACAAAATTTCTTTGAAGCAGCCTCATGCCGGACCAGACAGTGGTGTGTTGGGCGAGTTTAAGCCCGGTCGGGCAGAGGTTCAACCAGAAGGACAGAGGCTAAGTGTGAAAGGCCTGGTGAATTATAGACTGCCTTTAAGATTCACAGCTCTCAGTGGTAGGAGGTTAATATTCTCACATGTCATTAGGTCTGCTGGCTCGGCTGACGGCTCATTGAATCAGACAGCAAATGATTTCCTCATGCGGCAAAGGACAGCACACTTCAAAGGGAGATGGGCTGAGGTCAGAGCCGCTCCTCTGTGATTAATAGCCCGGGATCAGTTGAGGTTGGCCGTAAGGTAAGAATGTGACGGAGGCTTTTGACAGAGCTGTCGACTCTTTAAGCTGAATTTGACCCTCGGACCTAGCAAACTTTGTTCCCAGTGCCAAACCTGACTGACCTGATGGGTCCTGTCAGGGTTAACCTGGACCTTGTGGACTGAGTCGAAGCACATTGAACTAACACGCAATCACCTTGAGACAGAGTACAGAGGTGTCTAATCACATTTAATCAGTCTAAGTGTTTAATGGCAACTCATTATAAAGGTGAAAATGTGTCACTTTTTTCAAAGATAAAATACTTTCTCTCACACAAGCTTAATATGCCAAAACAATTGTAACAAAGACATTTTGAGGCCTTATTCCCCTAGACATTTAGCTCAACCACTAGCATGAGTTAGGGAAAGGCTTTATCTTTCAGTCCCACCAATGGTAGCTGCTGTTGTGTTAAATTAGTGCCACACAAAATACATAATTTACCTTTAACTATAAACACCAACATCTGATGGTTTGCCTCAGTGAATACCACACAACTAAAACAGCATCACTTACATTAGACAGGAACCTTCATCAAAAGCATCAACATTATGCAAAATGTTGGTGATATTCAAAATATTAAAGCCAAAACAGACCCAGACAATTTATTTGGGAAGCACTGCAGCGTAACTTTGTGGGTCTGCTGGCAGAGAAATGCCCCACACTATTTCTCTTCATGCCTCATAGCCTCCCCGTCTCTGGTGCAACCCAGTTTCTTTTAAACGACACCACTGACTGATTATACCTCTCCCCGCAAAACAAATGCATTCTGCTTTTCCTACCACTGCCCTGAAAATCAATTCTATTCTTTATGGATGACACTGCAGTCATCTACCATCACTTTTTATCTGTGAGGGAAATGTATCTTAAGGCGCTTTGCATTGAGATAAATGCCAAGTAAAATCAATGACTTTGAAAACGGTGCTATAACTTGGGCAAACATAAGCGATGGCTTAACATGAAAGAATGATGGCCTACACGTATCCATTAGGGCCTTTCAACAGAGTGGTTCTAAAATGACTACAATATACATTAATTCTTCTGTTGCACTCTGTTTCTGTTGCTTTTTTTGTTTATATTGCACTTACCATCATTGGTATTGCAGTGGAGTTGGACCTATGCTGGCACCTATAGACTGGATGCAGTATTATGTGACACCAATTGCTTTGTTATCAGTGCTGCTGTACAGGATTTCTTATCTCATAAGTGTAGGTAGTTTACAATACACATTTTTCAAAGCACTGTGTACAACCTTTAGTGTACAATTTTGTTAAATAAGGAAAAATTGCTAGTTGCAATTTAACAGCAATCCTAAGCATTTCATTATAAGGCAAAATAAGCAGGTTTCCCTGCAACATCTAGAGTCGAGTTGGTTGTCAAGCTGCAGCTCTGTATGCTTGAGTATCTATCCAACAGCAAATAATCACTACCTTGCTGTCACTTCATGGCAAATGATCAATGACACTTGATGGATGACCCTGTCTGAGGCCTGCCAGTGGTCTGCATCACTTCCATCCCCGCTCACATGAGACAGCCATGAGTCCATGCCCCATGGCCAACCACATATTCCTCTGAAAAAGCTTTCATTTTAGTCTCTGAAAGCTGTAAACTAGGGTTTCTGGGGGAAAAAAAGGCTAGAAAAAAAACACATGCCTAGAAAAAGCAACCTTTATCTAACCGATGGTCACTGAGGAAATAAATCATAATTTTTCAATATTAGAGGGAAATTTAATCATCTGATGATCTAATTGGGAGGATTATGGTCCCCCACCTGTGCTGTCATTCTCTGGGGTCCCATTACAAGACCCTTATTAGTTTTTACTTGGCAGATTAAAATGCGAGCGCCGCAATCTTTGATCTTTCACTTGCTGACACAAATCCTTTCAAGCCCCAACTTTTTCTGCTGGGTAATTAATGCTAATTAAAAGGTTTCAAGCAGTCAGTAAGCAAAGCTCTTCTTTCTTCCAAATTGCCATCAACTTCCTCATCTAACGGATCTGTATGTCATGCGTACTTCCTCTGTTTTAAAGTAAGCATCCAACATCGCAACATCTATGCAAACAAATTATAAACTTGAATCCAGGCAACTTGCCAGAGTTGTATCTGCAGACATTTCGCAAAATTTAGAAGCACATTCCTTACTACAAAAATAAACAAAAATGCAGGCATGCCAGGCATAACGTATGAGTTTTGGGTTTTAAGTCATTTTACCAATCTTTAATTTATAGGCAAATGAAAGAATTATGTAAGACAGTTTAATGTATGTTCTAAACACTTTGAAGTTATAAAAGGATGTTTTTTATTGGTAGACGCTGTAAAAAAAAAAAGCTTGCCATTTTAAAATCTGTACTCTAGAACTGTACCTTGACAAAGTTGGACAGTCTTCAGCATCCTATAAAATCAGAGGTTTTCTCATCATTACAGACCTTCATGTAACCTAAAGTGTATATAATCTGTGTTAAGTTAGAGTGTGCGCATATAAATCTGCTAGTAATTAAATTAAGCCCGCTTGAATTTAATTGCAGGACTATCTACATTGGTTGTGCTTTGAAATCACTTAAATATATGACATCCACCCTGACTCCATCATCACTCACTTATTATGTTGTAATTAGCTGTCGCTCCTCTGTATCATTATGTAGCTCAGTAATGTGTCAGGTATGAAGATGTCTCCTCCTGACGAGCAAAAGGCAATATCATTATGCAATGCTACAAAATGATAATTACATTTCTTCTGCATGAGTACAAGCCCTATGTGATAATTAGACACATATTCAAACCAATTAAACCCTCAATGCAGCCTCTCTTTTTTTTGTCTGTCAAACAGACTGTTTGACTTATCCAGTGCCCTGCCACAAGGATACCACATCAAACTTTATCAGGGCTTGGAATAAAGTGTGCACGAGTGGAGATGTGAGGTAGTGAGGTAAATATGGAGAGGAAGATTCACACCACAAACACTTTGTGGTGTGAATGTAAATTTGAACTACATATATACATTACAGAAGTCCTCTATAATCCACAGATAAACGGACTTAAAGGTACAGTTTATCAAAAAAACCAATGTAATAAATTACTTACCAGGGACAATTGTGGTCACATTTACTTTCATAGAATGGAAAATATCAACTTGGATATACTGTGTCAACTCCGTTAGAGACCCGTGGAGAAAGAAAATGTTTGGACAGACTTGAGGTTGAGTAAATAACTACATTTTTAGTTTTGGGTGATCTATCCCTTTAATTTAAATTCTTCAGCACTAAACTCACAGACAGAGTTTCAGTCCATTAATGTGTCAGTCTACAGTGGTTTCTGCAAAAGTCAAAGGGCTTTTAATAATTATTGAAGGTATTTTGGATGCTGGATCAGTGAGGGCAAAGTTGAAAACGCAAACTGTATTAAATTACATAAAAAGTTGCAGTATTTATTTAATCCAGTCATCCTACACATGGAGTTGTTCCTACATCACTCAGAGCTAATGGAACAGTTTTTTTTCCCCACTTATATGGAGACATTGGCATGACACTTTAAAAGAGGCACATGATGATCGATTTATGCAATATTAACTGATGTGCAGTTTGATGTTAGAATATTCTCCCAGCCAATGCTTCATTACCTTAGTAAAGCAGAACTCATTAAAGGAGGCAAGTCCAGTCAAATCTGGGCATATTTCTACAGAGGTGAACCGCTGTCAACATCATTAACCGTCATTTCTCCAACTCGCTTCATGACTTATGAAGTGTTCTTTATTGTGTAATGATCCAAATCTCTTACAAAATCGCCCTCTTCAAAGAGCCCCTGGGACGTACCACCCAAGCAGTCTGCTGACATGTCGCAGGCAGAGATCAAATGAAGCTCAGTAATTAGGCACTTTTCTTTATCTTACATTTGCCGACTGTTTACTTCCAATTTCAGGTGACATTCATGTGTCTGGAAAGCGAAATAGGGAGGGTGCAAAATGCTTTGATGCCTTTTGTAGTTAAAAGAACATTACTGGTTACATACAGCCAATCCTGACACATGTAATATAAACATGGACTGTGAAAGGTTTAAGGGGGTCACTTAAACAGCTTGTAGATGAATCATCTGAGATACAAATACTGAAAACTGTTTACAAAAAAACAACATGCATAGGTTATATATAAAAATGTTCTCTGAGTTACCAGATCTCTACAGCCAATAATTGTGCTAATGCATAAAACACAGTAAATTAAATTTATTAACATGCCAGAAATCATGTTTATTTTCGTAACAAGTGAACTGGTATTTAAGGTAATTGGGGTTGTAAGGGTTGTATTTTCATACCTTTCGATGTTTTGTTTCGTTTTGATGTTGTCAGCATGCACATCAGCATATCACTAAACAATTGTTTTCTACGATGCAAGGGATGAAATTTGCCATAATACAGTACAGTCTGATCTCGTCAACAAAACACTTATGCATGTTTCGTTGCATTTTATTATTTGCATGCATGTCCCCAGCTTTCCGTGAACCAATCAAAAGAGGCCTGCGACCCATTTTAACAAAGGGTCTGAGCTAGAAAGCAATGTAATCATCAGTAGTGATCAGGTGAACTGTTTGTATGAGGCAGTGACAAATTAGTCTGAGATGCCCTCACTGGTCTCAATGACACCTGCTCTGTCTTGGCTTGGGGCTTTTGTCTGTGTGCACCTTTATCTGTCACGGGTGTGTGTATGTGTGCATATCGCCTCCCACTCAGCAATAGTGATGCATCTCAGGATCTTGGACAAGATCCTGGACTCAAAACAACTTGGACAAACAAAAGGCCACTGTGGTAGTAAAACGACAAGGAGAAACAGGTGAATAAGCAACATCAATTACCACAGAGTTGACCTGTAGGGCTCCACAGTCTGCCCCTCACACCCAAAGGTGGCAGATTGAAGCTGACATCCCTGGAGTGGGAATAGCGCTGCCTCAGAAGGCTTGCAAACAGAGAGACAAAGAAAGAGAGCCTGCAGTGGGAGCTATGAATGAAAAATCATGCATAATAGGTCCCTGCTTTAGTTTAAAGTGAAACAAAATGGCTCAATTTGAGCACTTAGCCTGTGGAAAATTGGCGGCACTGAGATAGGATGCTAACATACGAGAGGACAAGCGAATCAGCCCTCTGATAAGTACACTATAAGGGGAACAAAGCTGATGTCCAACAGGCTTACCAGTGAACTAAAGAAGGATTGGGTCCCCTTCAATAGTTTGCTTCAGTCTTTACTTGCCCTCTGAAAAAAACCTGCTCTCCTCTCAAACACTCACTCTCCCCTCTGACGCTTTGTGCGCAACCAGCAGCAAAATAAATACACCACTAATATTTGTTCAACACACTGCTCTTTGTATCATCCCATTGGGGTCTTAGCATGGGTGATGGAACAGAGTAAATGAATAGCCAAGCAGGAAGCTTATAAGCTAACAAGACTGGGTTACAAAGGTATTGTGTGCTTTTTAAATGTCTTATATTACCGGCCTGTTTGCAACAGGCAAATTGTTACCGTTCCTGTGAGGAAACTGAGAATACACAACAACACAGCACAGCACACACTCTCCATACACAATAATTAACCCTAGCTTTGTCAAAACAACTGATAAACTTATGTCAAGAGGATTTAGCTTTTATACTGTTATCAAAAACAAGACCAAGCCAAGAGAACAAAGACAAAAAATACAAGACAGACAGTTTTACAGAGAAACAGACAAAATAGATGAAAGTCAGGGAAACATGCATAATACAATAATGTTTTCATCTGTTATTTTCTTGGAAATAACAAAATCCTCTGTTATGCAAAGTATAACCAAACACACAAATGACTAAAAACATTAAAACATGCTGCACAATACAAAGCATGTTCTTTTGCTAAACTTGCACAATCTGATCCGTTTTATTGACCAACCCCACACACAGTCTCTATAGTAACAACACAGACACAAGGGTGCAAGGGGACATTTAGGAACATTGCCCAAGGGACTGTTTAATACAATGGAGTGAAGAGTTGAACAATAACACCAGGCTGCACAATAGATACTAAAACCAGTGAAAACAATTCACAAAGCACACTAGTTTCAAACCCAATATGACTGACTATCAAAACCCATTAGGAACATATACAATTAAGTGACATCACCTTACATATGGAGGAGATACAATGTACGTTTGCCTTAAATCCAAAATAAGCTAAAATAAGTTATAATAATTGTGATTTTACATTGGATCATAGTTATTTCATTGCAGACTTGATGCATCTACATCACACATTATCTGTCATTTCAGAAAACACAACAGAGAAATTTCAGTACAGAAGTTACAGTACTGAGGTAATATTCACAGATATTAACAGCAGTCTGAGATCCTGATGTATTCTGTAAATCAGACATTAGATCATAGCAGATGGTGTCATTTAAAAGAAAAAAAATCTTTGATATCAAATAAGATGGAAACCGAGCCATCATAAAATATTTGACATTCTAAGAGCTCTGCACACTTCTTTAATCTGACTGGCTCCTTTTTCAAACAATAGAACTCTTTGGAATGCTGAAGCTATCAGCACAGCTCAAATAGGTCTCAAATAGAGCCCTATCTTTTTGGCCAATGGAAATCCAGTCAATGATGTAGATGGGAATCATTTTCATCTCGTTGACATGCAGTACAACTGAGAATTTTGAGGAGGAGACACGAGCCCACGGGTCAATTTTCATGTCAGCAATGTACGTTTTTTTTCCTTTAATTTCATGCAGTGCTCAGGTGAAGTGACTCATTAGAAGGACTTTTAAGCTCATGGGGTTACAATAAACACATGAAATAAGTTACAGAAATATATTGGTCAACCATGTACATATTAATGCTACATTTCATGCCTCAGAATTGGTATATATATATATAAAGGTATTGAATATACCCAGACAGAAAGATGGAATGGAAAAATAAATGTAAACTGAAAGCAAGTTGTTTCAGAGGTAAAACAAGTCAATATATTCTGATGAAAACATTAGCTCAGACTGAGGCAAGATAAAACATTATTTAATTTGCAGTAATATTTAGTAAATCACATTAGCCTGAAACATGATAACCATTAAAACCGGACTGTTCTCAAAGACAATCTCAAAGATGTCTTT
>JBAJNP010009226.1:0-18549 GCA_036877545.1 Yasuhikotakia modesta
AATGTACTGTATAAGTTGTGCCATACATTTGTTTAATACAGCATTTGTTTAAATGATTATGTTTCCCCGTTTTATAATCCTATTTTAAATAATGTATAATCCTATTTTATAACAATATTAATATAAAATATACAAAAATATAACAATATACAATGTTTATGTTTTTTGTTTTATAGTTTGTGAACTAAGTAATCTCTCCTAGTAATGTCACTGAGTTCATCAAAACCCTGACTAACCAAACAATCAAAATTATATTACATCTATCATTTATATTATCCAAAAATGTTGTGCCTCCACAATTCAAACATTTGATTAGCCTGTAAGTTTAAAACCTCCATAGTTTTGTCCTATGGGTACCAGCCAGCTCTGCAGTGGGAATGTTCATGTATTCAGTGCCTAATATAGAGACAATGTTGACTCCCTCTAACATGCAGACTGCAGACTGCCCCCTCAATAAAGTCAAACCAGCAGAGAACATGAAACATAAAGAAAAACACTGCCGCCTGTGGTTGAGAATAGGTATTACACACAGCTAGTTGTTTTGTTTTAAAAACGAATTGCCCATGAAATGTTCCTTTTTATGTTGACATAGTCATTTCCTATTTACAAAGGATGATTATGATTACTTGTTTGACATGGGTATTAGATGCTGCTATTTAAACCAAGCAGCTTCATCTCTATATATCAAATTTATTTCTAGAACTAGTGCTGTTTACAAAGCAGCTTTTAAGCAGTCTTTGCTAAAATGCACTGTAGGACAAACTGATAAAAATATAAATTAAATTGTCTATACATGAGGATTAAAGAAAATTATGATATATATCTCTATATTATATATATTATGTAAAATACATGTATAAAACATATTATACTTACTTAAGTAATGAACTGATATATATCAGATTTGCAAAAGCTAACATGTATATCTTCTTTCTACAGGAGTGCCAGTTTCTCACAAGCCTCACGCAGCAGCTTGTTGGTGGGCAGTGACTCTGCGGTTCAGAGACTCACTCATGGTTTCTCACACTGTTTGAATGGCATGGGAGGGCAGCTTCATGGTTTTTACAGTCTGCCCAAACCTGGCAAACATCAGCAGCTCTCCTTCCGGACTGACTCGCGTGATGGCTGCTATGTGCTACCCAGAGGTTTCAGCTCTGAAGAGCAGTCAGAGCTGGAATCTGAAGAAACCTACACCTACAAGATCCCCAGTAACACACTGGCGGCCCCCCATGCAAACGACCAGCGGGCCCTTGATAACTACGATCTACCCAGCATTCCTGGTTCCATCTACCAGGTTCCCCGGACGTTTGATAAGAACCACAATGCCCTTCTGCCATCCAGCTCGGACTCCACAAGCGCACCCCCGCCCAGGCCCCCTAAACCCAGCTCAGGTTCAGAGACACGGTGGGGGGGCCCGCTGTCCGTGGTGGCTCAAAACGGTGATGTTGCGAACGTGTCGGTGATTCCTAGGAGGAACACCCTGCCAGCAGTGGAGAATTTTAAGCTCCACAGAGGTAATGAAAACATTGTTTCTTATGTGAAATAAGCCCATTTGTTTTTAGTTTTTCTTTGAAACCTTCAGAAAGTTTTTTCTGTATTTTTACAATTTTTACAATACAGTTATATTTAAAGACCATTGCTGTAGCTTTTTAATTGTAAATAAATTGTAAACTTGTTAACAATTTGGGTATAACCATACACTTCTTTTACTTTGATACTCTTCTCTTACTTTACTTTCATTCATGTTGCTTTCTGTTACTTTTGTGTATCTGATTTGAAAGCAAGAGGCTGTCTGGTCAATGTTTACAATGATCTGCTAGCAGGCTAATGAAATTCAAGCCATGCAGGCAGCCCCAGAATGGCTTGTTCCGGCCTGATAAGCAGTAAAAAAAACCAGACACAACTCAGTGATTTCCTAGTGGTTCAGCAGCCCAGTGTGTCTGTTGGAACAGGAAGTGACTTTTTGACCATCCTTATTCCCACACCTGTGCTCAGTAGCCATATTACCAGAGAGGCATTTTAGGGGACAGTGGGGCATAGGAACAACAAGCCGCCACATTTGCCATTTGTGTGAAAGCATTATCTAAAAACCATCATGAATTTGGATTACTTGGTTTGCTTTCTTAACATTCTGGTTTACTTCTATATTTTAGGCTCCTCCTTTGAGACAAACAGTCACCAGCGGCCGGTTTATTTCAACAACTCTGGTCAGTCAATGGAGTCTGTGAACGACGGCTTCAGCTCCTATTTGGTAAAATTTCTTCTGTAGCGTTTTTAGGTCACAGGGTTCTCAGGAAATTATGTAATTTCTGCTTGACAGTTCTATCTCATTAAAAGGTTACAGTTTAACTTCACAATCACAATTAAGCACCTCAGGTCCATAGTAACAGGGCCATGACCAAACATTATAGACATTGAGTATCACAACATACCAAATACTTTGGGGGTTAACAAGGTTAGCTATATATACTTGAATTTTCCAACCCTTATATATTTCAATTTTAACCTTTATATTCTTTCTCAATTCTTTTCAATTACAAATTAAATAAAGCCAAAGACTTTGATAAGTAATGAGATTTAGATCAATATCTTGTCAATTAAGTCATAGGGACACAAATGGCACAGTTTCTTGAAAATAACACACGTAAGTAACAGAGGCCACAGACTGAAAATAGCAAGTCTTTTCAAATTAAACTCAACTAAATTCAAATGACACAACAAATGTTGTACATTGTAATGATTTTAAATCTAATACTGTGTACGCTGGATTGTTCTTAACAGAGAACCAAAACCCCATTGACCCGCTCAGACAGCGCTGGTTCTGAGGATAACTATGTGCCCATGAATCCTGGCTCGTCGTCCTCCCCTCTTAGTGCTGCCCTGGCTGACAGTCCTAAAAATAACTATATTTCCATGAGCCCAGGGCCTCACAATTTTGATTTCCCAGGATTTTCAGCAACATTGCCGGCCAGGAAGGGCAGTACGGCATCACTGTGTCTCCGACCTGGCCGACTCAGTGACGTTACACCACCACCAATCAATCGCAACCTTAAACCCAACCGGACAGGTGGGCAGCGCAGTCACTACAAAAGTTTCCAAAATATTTCACTGTTATATGATTCTATAACTGTATGATTTTTTTCCTTTTATGGAATTTACGTTTTCTAGAATTTTTTAAAATATTTTTTAGCCATTTTAATATATTTAGTTAAGTAGAACTTTTTATTCAATGAAGTAGACCAATATTTGAAATATAGCACACAAGTTGGGACAAGCACACAAGTATGGACTTTTTGAGTTTTTGAGTACTAAAGCTTCAGTCCCTATTCATTGTAATGGCCTGGATAAGAGCTACGAGCACATTAATTAAAACGTTGTGTTTTATGGTAGAAAAAAAGAGTAAACAGTTTAATTCCTGCATGAATTATACCTTCAAAACAAAAGCTGATTTCTTGTGTCTTGGTTTGCAGCAAAACCAACACCTCTTGACTTGAGAAACAATGGCATCATTGATGAGCTTCCCTTCAAGAGCCCCATCACCATGTCTTGGACCAGACCCATGTGAGTGTTTGCAAAACTCCCCCACTCTCCCTGCTTAACCAGCACTGTTACCATGGCCCAGTTAGCCCCTGCTGGTAGACACTGTAATTACACCATCTAGACCCAACAATCATTATTGATGTCCTTTAAGAAGTTTCTGTGTGTTCTGTATATATATATATATATATATATAGTATGTTATACAGGAATCACTTGTAACTCTTTGCTTTAAAGGAATACTTTTACATACACTTTTTATATACTTTTATGCTTTACAGGCCTGTTGTGAACTCCATGTCTTCACAACACTGTCGACCCATTTCCACACAAAGCATCACCAGTACTGATTCAGCAGACAGTGAGGAGAACTATGTGGCAATGGTGAGGATAACTTCTACAAAGAATATTACCCTTCTGTATTTATGTTTCTTTACTAACATACATTTATCTACAGCAAAACCCAGCATCTACCTCCCCAGCAATGAGTGGTACCAGCAGCCCAGCACCCAGGAACTGTGGAAACGTGGACTATTTGGCCCTGGACTTTCAGCCTGGTTCCCCTGGTCCTCACAGAAAGGTACCAGTCCCACTCATTAAAGCCATTGTGAAGTCAGTGGTAACATTTTTTGGACAGGGTGATATATTGGGTATATCACTATTGATCAAACCAGTAAGAGATTGTGAAATATCATATTATTATTATTTTGGCAGATAATCTCTTCTTGATATCTCTATACAATAGAACTCAAGAAGTTTAATTACAGACAATGACCAATATTTAAATGCATGTAAATGAATGGAAAGCTTTGTTCCACAAACATTGGAACATTAATTGAAGCCCCATTTAACACAAAGGTTATGAATACTATAGGAAGGGCCTAAGTTGTTTAAAGGCCTTTTTGTCTTTCCCACAGCCGTCCACCTCCTCAGTGACCTCTGATGAGAAGGTGGACTACGTCCAGGTGGACAAAGAGAAGACTCAGGCTCTTCAGAATACCATGCAGGAGTGGACAGATGTTCGACAGTCAAGCGAGTCGACGAAAGG
This sequence comes from Yasuhikotakia modesta, assembly GCA_036877545.1. Classification (NCBI taxonomy): domain Eukaryota; kingdom Metazoa; phylum Chordata; class Actinopteri; order Cypriniformes; family Botiidae; genus Yasuhikotakia; species Yasuhikotakia modesta. The sequence continues at coordinate 4,586 of JBAJNP010009226.1, forward strand.
CATCAAGTCTTGATGAAGTTTAGGCACTGGTGAAGAGTGGACACACTGAATGTGTTACCCATAATATTCTCTAATATTCTCATACTGTTACATCATGATTTGGAAAACATCTGACCTTACCTGGGACAAAATAGCAAATGATATGAAGAAACTAAAGCCATAGATTAATTTGGTCTTTCAAGGACAAAAACACCTGCCCTTCAGAACTGTCATTCAACATCTTGAGCTTTTGAAATGTGTGCATCTGAACTTTAGCTGCCTGCTCTATTTGAATGTGATCGCAAGCAGCAGCTCCTAAATGATTTACTTGTGTGACCTTTGACCTGTTGACAGTCATATTTTGAGAAGTCTTATCAACACTGTTACACGTGGCAAACAGGACATCTAAAAGGTATTAAGGAACCATCTTGAATCTTGAATTCAGAAGGACAAATCGAGATTTAAGGTTAGTAAAGGAGACAATAAACACAGCCTAAAAAAAATCAACAGTGAATCTATTTGCTAATCTGTTGGTCCTGTTGTGCATGATTCGTCAAAGCTTTTTAAAGGTTTGCTCCACCTTTAAAATGATTTTCCAGTTTGTGGAAGTAACATTACCTGTGAAAATCAGTTAACAGCAAAATTAAGGTGAAAAATAGTTCAGCCTTGTTTCAGGATTACTGGTAAATAGTATTTGGTTGTGAGAACAAAGCGTTTCAAAAAATTAATTGCAAAGTTCACTGAATGTTAAAAACATTTTTGTCACCCATTTCCTGTTAGCTTGACACAGCATTTTAAAGCATAAAGTGGACATTTCCTCACTTGGCATGCAGTCTAAATAGGGAATACAGGCATATAAAATTAACTGGAGTCATCCATGTAACATTTCTACTGTGATGCTTCTTATTACAGAATAAGCTGGTCTGCACAGCAAAGCTAAACCAAACAAAGCTCATATGCAAAATGCTCTATTCATGTAATACAACAACACTTACTGTTTGTTTATATATTTCAAGCAAATGTTTTTATCAGCTGACAGAAGAGGGTTATTTAAACAATCACTTGTATTTATCAGCATTTTAATGCTGTTTTCTCTCAGAGCAGATATAATAAAATATTTCAGGTGTTGTTGCCTTTTTTAATATAAACAGTTTCTAGTTTGCAATATTTTCCATTCACTAACAGTAATAAAGGTCAACAATGCTGATTTGTTTTTTAGACGGTCTGTGTAATACAACTAGCTATAGAAGTAAACAGTCATGTACAGTTAAGACTCCTGGAAGGTGCATGTTGCCTGTAGATGAAATAAAATGTGGACAATATTGCCAATAGTTAGTAAATGGTTATGATAGCTATTGTTTGTTCCTGAAGGCCTAATTGTGTGAGATTTATATTACAACTCATTAAAGGTTAAGGTGATAACTAAAAATGTCAAAACAAAAGCGTGCAAACTTAAGGGTAAATAGTTATTTAATGACACATTCAAATAGCCCATTTTTCATTTTCATTAAATTAAGAAGATTCCAGAGAATTTGTCATTTCATTCAGAATTTTACGGTGGGCTGGGACCTCCAAATAATTTCTAGCAGTTTTGGGGACAATTTTTTGCCTTTAAATGACATCATTTCATATTCTAAAAACCATTTTGTATTAATTTACATATGAGGTTATGTGTGGGGTCTGGACTCATTGTTAATAAACCTTATGTAGATTGTTCCAGATCCTTTCATGTGTTCATTGGTTTCTTTAAAATGTGCATTACAAAACTGCTATTATTTTGTTACATTTGTGTGAGAAAATTCTGTGGCAAACCCACACTGGCACTGGGCAGTTCATTATCACGTTTTAATGAACAAGTGGCTAAAATTGTATCTTAATATCTTTTTTTATTATGAAAGTGAAATGTATTGTTATGGAGAAGAACTAGATAGTGAATATAATACTTGTGTGTGAGCTGTAGTAGAATCTGTGCTGTAGTTTGTTAAGCGTCTTGCAAAAGCAGGACAAGAAAGAACAAACTACTTCATCTTTTATACTTTTCTGTAAAGTGTTTCTGTTCAACTTTTGGTCGCTTGTGAATTAATTTATTAATTTATTGTGTTGCAAGTGGACAAAATATGTAAAAAGTGTGAATTTGTGGCTCTACTAACATTAATTTATGTTATGTGTTCAGACTTTGTGAGGCAAAACGCCAAGCAAAGCCAGTAAAATGGTCAAATGTGGTACATTTGTAAAATTAGTCTTTTTTGGTGTTGTTGTTCCATGATATTATGCTGAAAAAAATTGAGCAGAATAAATTGCAATGCAAAACCAAACCTATTTTATCAGAGTAAATAATACACTCGAGACCTTTATCTGGGAATAGCCTGTTTTTCATTTATTGTGTACACACTGATGGACATTTACAGAAACACACTGTGCTATAGAATGGCCAGCAGAAACAGAGTTTATATTTTCTTAAGCAAATGTTTGTAGGGCTGCACTGGTTCAAGTCTCTGATATTCCAATAATTAGGTATGACAATGAGTCCCTCAGCATTTTTTAGTGACATTCAGTGAACAACTAGGCTAGATTTGTTAAATTTCTATGAAAAATGTTAGTAGTACTTGCCCTTGTAAACCTCACAACTATGATGCTTACCACCAACTCCATGTGATATAATGGCTCCCTTGGGCTCCTCCTTTAAAAGATTATAGAAGTTTCTCTCCCAGACAGAGGGAACAACAGACAAACATTACAGCACAGTTTGTATTTGTATGTAATCAGTCTTGAAAGCAATACAGTAGTTTGTATACAGTAGCAATTGCACAAAGCCAAAAAGAACATCAGCATTTTTTCTATTTGAAACACTTTAGTATTAAATTTTAGTATAAATAGTCAGTAACATATATAGTCAGTAAATATTCTGTGGGACACTTTAGATATGAAGCTGGATTCTCTGATTTCTCATGAAAAGCCTTGAATAGACTTCAATGAGACAGATGACAGATTATATTGGTCTTTATAATGTGTTATTATGCGTTATAATGTGTTATAATGTACACCTAAAAGACAAGCAACAGAAAAGACACTCAAAAACATTTTAGACCACCACCTTGAGTAAAAAAAGAAAAAGTATAAATGCATTTTAATCCCAAATTAGTTAAATGTGTAATAGTCTGACTCCACAGAACCTTTATTGTTATTAATAATATAATTTTATAATTATATTACAATTTGCTTGCTTTGCTATTTTAAGGCTAATGTAAGTATTGTAAGTGACACTTACTAGCACATTTTCAGTAGTTCCTTACGCATTTACTTACTTTGCAAGACTAGCTGTTGTGATGAGTATCAGTGCAGATAACAGCACCTGCAGTCAGTCACAAACCCAAAGCCTCACTGACCCCTTCTGTCACCAGCTGGAGCGACGCGTTGTGTCCTACACACTACCTCTCATAGCCCATTGAGTCCTCATGTTTTATACACAATAGCTTTGTTTGAAAGCAAAACCTAAGAAACACAAACTATGGCAAAATGGGAAGATTTATAGCACATAATTTATATAGCGCAGCTAAACTATTGACCCATTTTTTTTCTATTTAAGATAGAAAATGCTTTCAGAAATGAAGGCATTTGTTATTTGTTAATGAATCCCAATATACTAACTGCTTATGAAACACTGTGACGGCAGAGGTGGAAACCGTTATGCTATATTACTATAATTCCTATCGTTGGGTGGGAGGGAACATAAAGAATAACTAACCTGCTGCATTTCAAATAACAGCAGACCTACCTGAAATTATATCACCTATTTAATGCTTATTTTATACAGCATTTTCTCAACATTTACTGTACGTGTCAGGAATAATATTCAAACATTATAACTTATATTTATAAATTATAACTGGGAGTAAAAAATATAAAAAAAAAATAAAAGCCTGCTAGCTATCAGAAATTATGTCATTATGTCAATCATTCGTGTGCCTTTTAATATTATTTACAGGGGTCTGTATCATTATTGTGGCTATATTGCATTTCATATTATTGGTCATATTATTGATTAGACATATTATCTTATCTATCTAGTAGTTTTTTCTGTATTGATGTATTTTCTACATCAAAACATGTTTTGACCCCTAGTACACATTGATGTCCCCATAATCAGGTTAGTAAAATGCCTGGAGTGTCAAAAAGACGTCCCAGAAATGACATCCCCTATTGTTAATGTGCCTTTGGGAAAGAGTTGGAAAACACAGCACTTTTTTACATGTGCATTTGGCGTGTTTCTATACTTACACTGATCACTGCTGCCCCCTGCTGGTCCCCAGTGAAAGAGCCCAGAACAACCATTTAGTACAGCCGGTGAACATAGTAACGTGCTAACAACACAGTAACGTGCTAACAACACAGTAACGTGCTAACAACACAGTAACGTGTTAGTGATTTTACTTTTGTAGATTATATAGGATTCCAGTAATACAGACCAATTGTCTGTAAATAATAAAATCTTTAGGTGATGTAATGATTATTATATCAAAAAGGTTTTCAGTCCACAAAGACAAACAATCTGTTTTCTTTGCAAAGAAATAATTTATTGCTTAAAAACAGCATATATTTACAGTAAATGTACAGTTTCATTAATATGTTCTGATGTGAACCAGTTGTATATTTCTATTACCTAAAACATGAAAAGGTGAAAAATGTGAAATTTACTGAATGTATGGCAAAAGCAGTTTTGTTTATTGCGGATTATGAACTTATGGCAAACAGGATAATGCAGTGTACAATAAATCCACCACAATCATTAGAGTCATTTGGCTTTGCATTTGAACCATTAATGGATTTTGTTTCTCTAAAATCTACATAACCAAACCAAACAGAAAAACATTAATAAAATACAATTAAAATCCAAAATATACTGTACAAAAATAATCATCCCAACCCCTGATGGAAATGCAAACCCACAAAAAAAGCAACACTTAATTCAGAGACAATCCTCAGAATAATTTAGCTTTTTTATAGTAACTCTCTTGCAAAGTGTGATTTTAAAAAATAGGTATTGTACACAATGTTTACTTTCTCAGTAACTGCAAGCTGTGTGACCTGTATACATTTCCCTCAAGACCTTTTAAAAAAGCACAAGTAAATACATGTCAGAGGCATACAAAAAATAAATAGATAACAACATTTTTAAGAACGAATCTATTGCCCTTATATTGCAGTGCAATAACTGTATTGTAAGTCTCTATATATGCTTAGAGCATGTATACTGTGACCCTGTTATAATCAGTAATGCTGTCTTTCACAATTTTAGCTAAATACAAAGGCACTTCATTTATTAGGTAAATATCAGTCCTCAGATCAGTCATTCACATCTTCTGGTGCTGCTTTGGGCTTTGGATCTAGTAACACATAAAGATCATTGTTTTGTAAAGTTTCGGTTTCAGCTTGTAGACAATGAACATTGGTAAGGTTAGCACATGAGAAATGGCATCGCATAATAGCATGTCAACTGTTTTTTTCAAGATTTGCTGTACTACTTTGCTGTGGAACTAATACTGTTGCTCAAGACTGTTGCCTCTTTCTCTGGTCCAGGATGTTTGTGTGGCACTATTGATTTTAAGGTGGCGTTGTCTTCTGTGCCATTACTGCTCAACGCTGCTTCATTACTGTGTCTGATACCATAGGAAAAATAAATGACAAAACCTAGAAAGAAAGGCAAAAGAAGCTTAAAAAACTGCCTCAAATCTGAGAAAAAGAAATTTTTAATACAACTTTCCAGTAAATAAGGTCAGTTTGTGATAATTCTATTATTTTTATTTGACTGGCCAAGGAGCATTTTTGTAAGACTGCTGGCAGAACCTTGTCTAAAATGCAGATTACACAGAACAGTTTAATAAACAACATCACACTCATGTCATTGGACCAAATAGCAAGGCTACATACTGTTCTAACTGTAAAATATCTATAAAATACAAACCTGTGAATTCAAATCAGTCTATATTTCTGCACATAACTGCAGCACAATAGTAATAAAGAATAATTATTTAGATTACTAATAAAAAATTATGAATGTTTTTAACACTGTTGTTGCCACTGTTTTGCAAAAGCTATAACACATCACATACTGAGCAAACGTTGCAAGCTGCAAAGTAGCCCTTGATAATCACATAGAAGTATTTAAATGACTGGAAATATTTAACTCCAGTGTTGCTCAAATATACTTTTACGCATTTGACAAATGCGTTATCTAAAGACATTTGCAGTGCCTTCAAAGGTATCCTTTGCTTTACTAACTGAGCTACAGAGCATAAGTAAAGTAATGTTTTGAAGAAAAGGCCCTAAAGCGTTTTAAAAAGTAAACTTACTATAGTGAAGGCTTTTAATGTACTACACTGACTCACCTATGACCATCCAAATGGCAAAGCGCATCCAGGTGCCTGTGTCCAGCTGCATCATCAGATACACGTTAATAAACATACTGAGGATGGGCAGGAATGGCAGCAGGGGAACCTGGGAAATACACACATACAAAAAAAGAAAAAAAATTTAAGCCAGCCCAAGCTGGCTTAAAGGGTTTACCTAAGACACCATCTTAAAAAAAGCTGGGGAAAACTAGTCAAACCAGACTAGAGCTAAGAAGCTCTGACTGGGTTATTTAAGCCATTTAAACCACTACAAGAGGCACAAACTTTGTGTGTAAGATTATATTTACCTTAAAGGAGAGTTTTGTCTTGCTCTCTGGTTGCCGCCATATTAGGAAGGTGATGATGACGCAAACCACAGCCAGAGCTACAAGCACGGCAACAGCCCAGACCTGAAAGCCACCCTGCACTGCTACAACACAGAACACACACACCAGCACACCTGCAGAAAGAGCAGCATTGTTTTGTTAAATAACATCACATATAGGAGACAATAATGTATTTCCTACAATATTGAGAGTGTAACCTGTGAATCTGTTATGCCTGACCTAATACACTGGTGCAGATGTTGACAGTAAAGCCAGAGAGACGTGATGGCTCCTGGTTTTTGGGACAGAGGATGTTGCTGAGAGTGCAGAGGTCCTCAGATCCAGGCAGGAAGTCAGCACCGCTTTCATTAATAGACTCAGCTTCAGTTTCCTCCTGAGTGTTAGCTATCTGATACTGTACGGTCACACTAGGCTGCTCTGGCTGGTATCTAAACGAGAGAGAGACAGAGAGAGAAAGAGAGAGAAAGCTGACGTTAACTACAAGCCAACATCTATGGTCTGATATCAATGTATTTGTAAGATGATGTGACAACCAATCGTAATTTAATTCGTAATTTATATTTAGTATGCACCAAAATGATGACATCATGTGTTACATGTTGAATGTAGAACTGAAAACAAAAGATGCAATTATATATCAATTTTCTGACAAAATTTCAAAGACATTTTAAACTAAAAACTAATGTTTTCCAAACAAAATGGAGTTTCGTATAGTTCGAAGTACAAGTTTAGTAAAGTGCTGGAATGACTAATGTAAAACACGATTATTTACTATTAAACTCATGACATACCTCAAAACTAAGACACAGGCCGCGACCAGTGTGTATGCCAGCAGAGTGCCAATAGACATGAGATCTACCAGGTCTTTAAGATCAAACAGGAAAGCCATCACAGCTGTTGAGAGATAATGACAGATATAACAAGATAATTTACTCTGTTATATTGAATAAAATACACTCTGTTCTTTTTAAAGAAAGCAACTTTGCTCTAGGGCAAAGCAAGGTCGTAAGTTTTCTTTTTCCAAAGTCTGACATGCAGTTTATACGTTATATGCACTGTAGGTCACCTTGATTTAATGTGTAAATCTTAAATGTATATTTATGTGATTCAATAGTTATGATACAGTACAAATACAATTGAAGTGCAGTAGAATATTACTGACTGCTAATAGCTGACAGGAGGTGTCAAGAAAATCAAATGTAAACTGATTTGCATAACAAAGACTTTATAGTTGATTTGTTTGGTTAAAAATGTGATTTTAAATTTGAACCGAATTTTTACCAAATTCCAGTAAAGGTAAATTATATAAGTGTCTTTACTTAGAGCTGTAAAGGATTAAATCTCACCTGCCACTACACCTGAGATTAAAGTGGCTATTATAGGGGTCTTGGATTTTTCACTGATGTTGGCCAGGAACTTAAAGAGAAGCCCATCTTCTGCCATGGCCCATATCACCCGGGGCATTGGGAACATGGAGCCCAACAGACTACATCAGAGAAAATATAAGTCTATATATAAGTTGATTAGTAGAAATATATATAGATTTACTTAGTGATTGCTATCAGGATGTGAAAAGACTTCTAATCAGAATAACAAAACCACTTCAAAAACTCTTGTGTAGCTGTTACCTGGTGGACAAAGCACACAGAGACCCAACAGCTACAGCGTACTTTGCACCGTCCCAGCCCACATATTTGAAGGCCACAGGCAAGGGGCTGTTTTTATCCAGCAAGTAGTACGGCATCATCATGGTGAGAGCAGCTGACACGCCGAAGTATGCCACAAAACAGATGAGCAGTGATGCCACGATGCCGATGGGTATCGCCCGCTGAGGGTTCTTCACCTCCTCTCCTGAAGAACAGGAGACAAGAGAACCAGGAGAAACTGAGAACCTGGAAAGCTAAACATCTTTAAATGGACAATTACCTCAGTATCTAATTTCACTACATTGCCATTTTATTTAATATTCTATAGTTTAATGATGTCTCATAACAGTCATAACAAGAAATGATACATTCATCACTAAATTTCCTTTAAATGACATTTATGTCTGTCTTGAATGAAGTCATTATGTTCATTATTTTGAATTGCAATTAAACCAATGACCAATAAAGATGTTGAAAATGCTGAATGGAAAAATCTAGCGTTAAATTCGACTTACCTGTTGTGGCGATACAATCGAACCCAATGAAAGCATAGAAACAGGTTGCGGCACCAGACAAAACTCCAGAGAAACCGAAGGGCATGAAGCCACCAACACCAAAACTCTCTTCAGATGGTGACAGTTTTGATGTACTGATAAAACAAACTACTGAATCACTGCATTACTCTACTATTTGTAGTTTCCAAACAAAATACCCTGTATTTGAATAACGATAAACAGGAAATGATCTTTACTTTGTATGGTAAGTGGTGTTGAAGGTCTCCTCTGGACTTAGACTCCAGTTTCTGAAGGTTCCTTTGATCAGGCCTGACACCACCACGAACATCAGGACAAGAACATTGATGCAGGTGAACACCTTATTGACCAAAGCAGATTCCTTCACCCCAAACGCCAACAAACCTGCAGAACATGTCCAAGAACCCAACATCTGACCTCACTTTCAAATTCTTCACCTCATTATGACCTCATTTATGATTATATCATCAAGAGCTCAAATGACATCTGACTCTGATTGGCTTGCCTGTTAGAATGAGGATGATGACGACAGCAAACATGTCAGGATACTCAGCTAGTATTCCTGGGGCGCTCATGCTCATGTGAAGCCTGCAGAACCTTTCAATGTGTTTCCCGATGAGCTCATCAAAGGTTGCGCTCCACGCCCGAGCCACGCTAGATGTTCCTGAGACAGCGAACAGTTGTCAGGTAATAACGCCACACACTTGTGTCGTATACAACCAAGTTCTGCATATACCGCAGTTTATATAATAAAACATCATATCTGTATAGTTCAAACATAATGTGCAGTATAATCTATTGTTTGACACAGGTAAGTTTATTTTCAACTCATGACCATAATAACAGCACTATCCACAACTGAAGAGTACAGGAGTAACCTGCACTGTTTGTTTGTATACACTCCTGAACAAAGGATTCTATTTTTTATCTTGAATGGAAGCCAATGGCAGTATTTCAAAACACTTTGGTGTTATTCTAAACCCTGAGAAACAGAAAAACCATAACATCACAAATCTCAGTTTTGGTTTTTGAAGATCAAAGAAAGCCACAGGGGTCTGAGTAAATAATCACCTAGTTTTTATTTTGGGAAAACTAGTCCTTTAATGCAGAGTTTTGTTTAAAGAATCCTTACCTATGATGTAAGAGAGGATGAGGTTCCAGCCGGTGATGAAGGCCCACAGCTCTCCCACCGTAACATAGCTGTAAAGATACGCTGAGCCTGTTCTTGGAACACGTGCACCAAACTCAGCGTAACAGAGTCCAGCCATGACGGAGGCCAGCGCTGCGATGAGGAAGGACAACACAATAGCCGGTCCAGCGTTTTCTCTTGCCACAGCTCCGGCCAGCACATACACACCAGCACCCAGTGTGCTGCCCACTCCAAGGGCCACCAGGTCAAAGGTGTTGAGGCATCGAGAAAGCCGAGTTTCTTCTGTACTGCAGTTCACCACCTTCACCCTCAGAAGCTTCTTACTGAATCCTTTCAGGTGGGCAAGGACCATGTTGATCTCTCTCATACACACACCCAAGCAAACACACATTCACACACACAGATTTCACAATACAGCCAATGGCCTAGAAAAAAATAAACCAAAAGTAACAGTACTATTATTTATTTACATTCCATTAAATAAAAGGTTGTCTTTAAATTATCAAAATATTAAGTTTAATAAACTTTGCATCTAAAACGTTTTTTTTTACCTGCCCGTCAAAAATTGGCTGTTACAGTAAAGCATATACTGTGGAAGTACAATGATCAGGGCAATAAACATTAAAACATACTTTTAAAAGTAGAGTCACATGACTTTCACCTGTATGACAAAACACAATAACATTTCACCAAACGTTAGTAACGGGGTCACCTTTAACTTCAGTTCTTTAAAATTTCTCTTCCTATATTTCATGGAGGAAAGAAAATCATACCAGTTTGGAACTAAATGACAGAAGTTTTAACTTCTTTTAGTAATGAAGTTATGAATGTGACATTATCCTCACAGCCCCTGTGAGGAAAGCTACAGAAGTGATGATATCCGAGCCTGGTGCTGCCACATTACAATCCATGTTATTTCTCTTACTCATCACTGCTGTAATAGCTGTAAACTAATAGCAGCCTGGAGTTATGTTTAGCTATTATAGTAAGATCCTTTTTCAAAACATACAAGAGCAAAGCTAATGTCATAAATCATGTTTATCCAAGATGAGACAAATGTGTGTCAGTAAACAGATACAAGACCTGGACGGGGCAATGAATGATCAGGTCACATTTCGCAACAAAATTTGACCTAAAAATGTCCCCTGTCTGTCATTGGTCGGTTAATCAGATTGTCCCACCTCACAGTCACACTGATGGCATGTTTTGTATCACATTATCACATGTGAATAGTAAATTTACTACACATTATGAATATAAGAAAAGAGCGACGTGTTTAACTGTTGTGGAAAAAATATATAACGCCAACAATACTTATTGAACATAAAGGCTAGGCCTTCAGCAAAATATTGTTGACAGCTTTTGTGAGATTTACAAAATGACCAATACGTTAGTTATCTTAAAGTTATTCGAATAGCTGAATAGTTATCTGAAGATTTGTATCTCAAGAACGCATTGTATTTAGAACAGCTCAACTAATCATGAAAATAAGTCAAACTCAATAAACAAAGATTTAACACTTCATATTCTAGGCACATCGAAATGTAAGTTTTCTTTCTTACCTTCTCAAAATATCAAAACCTAGCAAATCCCTCAGACACAGAAAAAATCCAACAATTCTTTCAGATTTTTCTCTCAGAGGCTTGAGATTTAGGTCCGCGGCACCTCCAGATATCAAACACAATGTAAACCTTTATGTTTTCAGCCCTGAGGGTAATAAATACAGTCTGGAGGAGGTGTTTACAATCCGTGTCTCCTGTAGCTCGAGTCAGATGCCTTTGTGACTAAACCATTCAAACCTTAGGGCCACATATAGCTGCTATGAGGTCACCGGTGGCCCAGCAGTCATGGTGGACGCACTCACTTCTACTTTACACTTACTGTTCCCGGCTCTGGCTTTTGTCTGTTACTTCCTTTGGTCTGTTACTTTGTCTCAAAGCAGAAGCTGTGTCCAAAATCACCTACATTCATACTAAATAGTAGACAAAATTCACTAGAGTACTGGCAGAAAAAAAAATTGGTAAAAAATAAATTGACTCCATGTTAAAAATAATCATCATCTTGGTTATATCTAAATTGTTAGTTGGAATTTGTCGCTGTACTTGCTATGTAGTTGTGAAACTAAGTAACAGTAACATGAGTTCTAAAAGACAACAGCAAAACCATTTTTTAACATTTATTAATAATCTTAACGACAACAAAAAAAGCAGGAAACACAAAGCAATGGCAAAACATGCCATAAAGGGGATGAATAACTATTTGTAAGTAGTAGTAATTAAGTAAACAACTGACAAGTTGTTTATTGACAAATAGTCAGCTGTTAAACAACTAGCTGACCACCGTAACCCATACCTACTTATAACACAATCATTTTACAGGCCTTAAGGTGTTTAACAAGCTTTCCTCACTAAAACACTAATTAAACAAGCCTAATGCTGTTATGTGTTGTGTTGCTAATATCACATTTGTCTCCTGGAATCCAAAGGGCATTGGTGATCAAAAAATGTCACCCCTTAATGACAGGAAACCACTGATATCCTCAAAACAAAGGGGTGCTGACAGGCGATTTATTCAAGCAACCCAAGGGGATTTCTGGCACTTGCAGGCTGTCAAAGAGCAAGTTTATATCAGCAGATCACACAATTTACCTGTCCAAACACTCTGTCAACACAGTCACAGTGCCACTTGAACATGACATGCCCTGAAAAGCAAACATTTCCATTTAAAGTTACAGTGACATCTTTGCTTGACTTGTTAGTGTCCTCTGTGCAGATTCGTAACATATGAGTCAAATTTAATGGCTTTAAACAAACAGAACCTGGAAGTTTCAGGTGTCAGTTTAGAAAACATAAGTGATATATGTATTTGTCAGTTTCATAGGATTTTTAGGGCGTTTAAGAACAGTTCACCCAACTATAAACATTCTCTGTCATTCACTCACTCTGCTTATTTAAAATTTGACTCTTTGGAACACATAAGGTGAAACTTGTAAGACTTTTATGGTCATTTTGAAATTTTATAGGTGCTTCTGTGAAAATTTATTTGACAGCCCCAATACTCATTCACACTTCTTATTTGGAAAAGTTCACCAGGATATTTTCAAAATTCACCTTCTGTCTTTAAAGAACAGTCCAATTCATAACAAAGACTTTGCTCTGTTGACCTTTTTTTGATATAGTTAAAAGGGATACTTTGTAAACACTTTATTGTAAAAGTGTCCGGAGTTATTTGTGTTAACGTTCTCAGCCTTAGATACTGACCAGGGGTCGGCCATTTGCTATCCTGTTGACAAACTTATTCCGGACTAAATGTTTGATCTCTTGAAATTCCCAAAATGTACAAGAAAACCAAACAACTTCTGAAGGTCGGTCATGCTGTGATGCACAGTGATGTTTTGATAAATATCAGCCAGACTTGAATGCACAAAATAGTAATTGTATTACAGTCAATTGAGTCTTCAGTGTCTCTGTGTACAGGACAAAGAAAATATTATTTCAATACCTTTTCCAGACATTTAAGGCTACTGGATGCATTTTGCAAAAACTCACAAAGATTAATTTCTAGCCAATTACATGACTTTCTAGCCCAGAAATCACAATTTTGGAATTCTTTGGTTTTCCAGGATTTCCTTGAACATTGTGTGGGAATCCTGCTAAATTCGCTTCATACTGAACTACGGAGTGAAATGAGAAACTTCCTTATCAAAGTAGTGAGAAAGCCGACGTTTTAGAAACACATTTAGCAATACATTATCAACAAGTATTACGTATCTGAGTAACATAAGAATTATATAATGCTCATAACATTCAGTATCTACCTACAAATATGAACAGGCTTATTAAGCGTTTAAATATTGCATGTCAAGCAGGTGGTTAAAATGTTTTATTTTTATGTTTTAAAAATGTTGTATTACTTTTGTA
>JBAJNP010009227.1:0-18547 GCA_036877545.1 Yasuhikotakia modesta
TTTTTAGTGGCACTCCGAAAGATTGACACAGTTCACCTGTCCTCAGTGGACAAAACCAGCCCAGGACCTGATGTGCTGCACAAACCCTCTCAGACCCTGGACACGCACTCCACCAGATCTTCAGACTCCATAACTAGACCCACAGAGCCCCCTCCCAAAATCCCACAGGCCTCCGAGCGCTCCCTGCCGCTTGAGGTTCCTCAGAAACCGCAGGTCTCTGATCTCCCCCCGAAACCTCATCTGTCGGATCTTCCTCCAAAACCTCAGCTGTCGGATTTACCGCCAAAACCGCAGCTTTCTGACCTTCCCCCCAAACCACAGCTTAAAGATCTTCCTCCTAAACCACAGCTCTCTAATCTCCCAGCCCGGCCTGCGATGTCTCCTGCAGCCGAGCCCACGCAGAGGCAGCCCACCCAGGACGAAACAAGCCCAAAGCCCCAGCTAACGGAGACGCAGTCGTCCAGCCAGAAGGAGGCGCTCTCACCCAAACAGGCTAGTGAGGACACCAATGGTGCCCCTGTGGAGATGCCGGTTCCCATGCCACGGAAAATAAACACAGTAGTAAGTAAAAGACATTTTGGAGGCCATTAAGTGTGTGGCATTTTATGGTATAAATATTGTACCCTGTCAATGTTAAACATTAAACTTTATTTACAGGGAAAGAATAAAGTCAAGCGAGTGAAAACCGTCTACGACTGCCAAGCGGATAATGATGATGAGCTGACGTTTGTGGAAGGAGAGGTTATTATAGTTACAGGAGAAGAGGACCAGGAGTGGTGGGTGTGTAGATCTGACATTGATGTTTAATAAAATTAAAGTTCACCTAAAGTTACATTTCGATTATTATTTACTAACCCTCTATGTAAAAAGTCTACAGGACTATATTCCATCAAGTTATACAATTTATTATATAGACTATTTTGATTACTTTTATCGTATGGAAAACCGCAACTGGAAATTCTGCTAAATATCACAACTATAGATAAAAACATGTTTTGTGTGATATGAGACTGGGTAAATGCTTTCTGTGTGAACTATACAGTTAATGAACCTCTTTCTCATTCTTCAAACTTTTTTTTTAGATCGGGCACATAGAGGGGCAGCCTGACAGGAAAGGGGTCTTCCCAATGTCCTTTGTGAGCATTATATCAGACTGACAGCGTTTAAACAGACATGAGGCTCTTTGTTTTCGTTCTCTCTGGCCTTGTGCTGAACTGTGGGCATTGCCTCTGTACATAGCTGCTGAAATCCAAACAGACCAACAAAACATGAAGCATCAAACCCCACGGGTGACGTGTGTAAACTATGTGTTGTTCATAAACTGTGTTATTTTGCCTACCAGTATTACCGTAGCCATGGCAACCCAGCATGCCAAACTGGGTTTGCAGTAGCTATACATGGAATCTAGCACTTAACCTGTATGCTGTAACTTTGTGTATGTGTACACCTATAGAATATGTATGTCCATTTTAAATGTGTGTTTGTACATACCTATGCACAGATGTAAGTGTATATTTATGTACGTATGTATAATGTGTACAAGTGTGCAAATGTATGTTAACCCTGCTTGCTTATGGAGCCAGAGTGATTCTTAAAGACATTTTAGTGTTTAAAAACAATCTCTTGCATTTTTGGAAGAAGTAAATGATGTGTGTGAGAATACGAGTTACTTAAATACTATAAAGAGTGTTTATATTTCTGATCAGGGATCAAAGCCGAAATGTAAAGGTTTTCAGCAGATATCTTCTCATCTTCTATACATACACCATATACATCAACGTATGTAATCTTTGCGATTGCACTGCTTATGTAAGCCGAAGACCTCAATGAGTTATTGAAGTATTTTAAGAAAGTTGCTGGTGGA
Source organism: Yasuhikotakia modesta (assembly GCA_036877545.1). Lineage (NCBI taxonomy): Eukaryota > Metazoa > Chordata > Actinopteri > Cypriniformes > Botiidae > Yasuhikotakia > Yasuhikotakia modesta. The sequence continues at coordinate 1,865 of JBAJNP010009227.1, forward strand.
AACTTTATTTTTCTCTTCATCCAGTATGCTAACATGGTGACTGCATCCGGATTGTTCCTCTCGCATTGGTGATTAATGCCAAACCTTTAAATGGTCTCCAGATATTATACAGGAAGTCATGCATGAATTAAGGTCACATAAATCAAGGTCGCAAATGTAAATCACATAAATTAAGGTCGCATAAATTATTTTCTGACCCTTCATTTATAGATGGATCTGTTCGGTCGAGAGCTGTTGGCTTGTTTAAGACCCCTTACAGTGACTGTGGGATGTGATTTTTTTTTTTTGTGGGATTTGTTTTGTGGTTTATGTTTTGGTCATTTCTGTTTGAATAGAACTCTGAGGGAAACACAGCAGTGAGTGACTGACTCGGTTTGTCTCAGAATGAACTCATGCTGTTCTCTTTACCCTGTCAGGGAACTTGTAACTGTTTTTGTATTAACAGAAGATAATGTATTTATGAATGCCACCTGTACTATATTTGATGATGATAGTATTCGAGATTTATAGGGCTGTTGCATTGATAGGGACAGACCATTTTCTGAGTGTATCTTGTTGTTTTAGGTCATTTTACAATAATTAATAACAACAACTAAGGGACAGATTAAAGGGTTTGGCACAAGGGACTTCATAAACATAACAACCACATTATTATAGATTTAGACCCTTATGAATGTTTTGTTTGACCAGAAGTGTTTCTGTTCAAGGCATCCGACTCCATTCAAAGTCTGATTTTACAGATTTTTTTTAACGTATCGGTTTGTGTTTTGCCATCTCATTGGAGGTGGTTAGCTAAAGCTTAAAACTGTCTAATGGCCAACATTGCATTTAAATGAATAAACTGGATTCAGTCCTAATGTTACGTTTAGGTTGTGTTTTGCCCCTTTATTTGTTTTTTTTTGTTTGTTTTTGTTTGTCACAGTTGTTTCTGTGACAAGAAACCACACTTGGTTTTCGAGTTGAAATAAAAACTCTGTGTTGAACTACATAGTCTGTGTTTTTTTTCTTCCTTTAAACTTTCATCTGTTTTAACACTTGCCCTGCGGTGGCAACAACTCAAGGCTCAAAGGCTGCAGTTATAAACAACAAAGTGCATCATTTGCAGTATATAAGAAAGTGTTACTCAATAAAACAGGTGCCATTTGTGTTCCTTCATACTCAGATGCATATACAATGAATTTCACAATAAATAGCTGACTACATAGTAAATACAGACATTGACACACAGCAAAAATCCAATAATTCTGAGACGATCATTTGCAGAAATATTTAATGTTATGCTGTGGTTGAAAATCTCTTCAGATCCTGAGAAATCAATGATAACATGTTCATCCGATCATTGCATTCAAGCCATGCATTACAAAACTCCGCTACTCTCTGGTTGCAACCGCAAATATCTAAACATTTTACAAAAGCAAATCACGTTAAACCAAAAAATGCATGTGCAGAATGAACCGAGAGGAAAAGCGTAAAGCTCAAATCGGCGCAATGATCACGAAACGACACAGACAGAAAAGCGCACGACTTCCTCTATCGAAATGAATTCCTTTTATAGGCGCAGCCGCTGCGTCTTTAGCGTCAGGCGCTCCTGCGCTTCCGACTGCAAACGCAACATCTCTGATTGGCCAACCCGGGAAATGTAGACACACCACAATCTTCACAATGATCCGTTGAGCGAGGTGTTCCTCACGTTTCCCTACAAACCCTGCATCCTGCGTTTACTGGAAACTAAGGTAAGACTCGTGGATTAACACGCAACACTTTTCCAGGATGCAACGCGACACCCGGGGCGAAACTTTGTGTTGCGGCGCGTACAGGTGAGGCTGAGCCTCCAATATGTGACCTCGGGGTAAAAACACCGAGAAACCAAATTGTTAGTAATGCAAACAACGCTAGAAATGTTGAGGTAAGTTGTTATAAACGTGCAGGATCAAACTTTCGCTTTGCACAAAGTTTGCATGACAGTAAACGCGTTTCGTGTTGCGTTGCAATGGGCAGATCGTAGTTTTCTGGCGTTGCGTGTTTTTGTATGCATTGCGTTTGTGTGTTTTTGAATGTGTCTGCTGCTAAGAGAGCAAAAGGTGAGTTTTGTGATAAAAGGGAGACGATTTTGATCGGGGTTCTCAGACTTCCTCTGTGTTCAAATAGCTTTTGCCACTTCCTGATTTCGTTTATTCAAAACACGCATTTCAATGCACAGAAAGTTCCTTATATTCTCACTGTCATACAGACGCAGCAACTTTTAAACACAGAGCAAAAGCTCTGTATCATAACAGTTTATGATGGTTTGTGTTGTGTACAGTAAACGTTTGTGCATCAGTTACATCTATTTTGAGAAATATCAGTTTAATAAATAGTTCATAAGTTCCAGTGTCTGTTGTTGCTTTCAAGCTATTAGAAGTAAAACCTCACAACGTTTTTTCTCATGTAAGCAAAAACGTGTTTGTTTTGATGCTCCTTATGACCTCTGAACTGTTTGTAATGTTAAAGGGCACGAGTTTCATTAAGCACATGGGCTTTAAATACTGTCTCAGCATCTCTGAGACCCCCAGACCAGTGGTCAGCATTAGAGACCCTGTAGGTGTGGAGAGATGTACGGGTTGCACACAAGATTGTTGGAAAAGTTGGTGGGAACTATAACTAGTGTGTGTTATTGCAGCTATGAATTGCAGGATAGATAGAGTTTAAAAAATAATGAGTTATGGTTATTATCGCCTGTATATTTATCAACAACAGTGAATGGAAAGCAATAATCTGCATATCTTCAATGCACTTAAATTTAACTATTAAGGTGTTGACTAATAGTGTCTGTTTTTAGTGCAGGTAACTTTGTGAAACTGTTTTACTGTAAGATGTTTGTGCCGTGTTTGTGTTTCTGGCATTAGTTGAGAGTTCTGGAATCATTCTCTGAATGGTCTGATGGCAAGAATGAAGGAAATCTGTCGTTTTATCCTGTATATCAGTTTTTATATATGCAGTCAATTGTTCCCACGTTGTGGTTTTCAGTGTTTAAAAGCAATGAGAACTGTATCTTGCTTTCGGTTTGAATTATTGTGCTTTAGATGGTGGTCACAATGTTTTAAAGATGTTTAACTTCCTGGTTATGCTTTGTGGCAGGAAAGGCTTTTCTTTATCAGTCTTTAACCGAAAGTTGCCACCATTTTGTGGTTAAACACTTTTCCATGATGAGAACATTTGTACAGTGCGTAACTGTTAGTCGCACATGCATTCATATAATCAAAAATGCAAAGCCGCCATGTTGTTTTTCATTAAATAGTTTAAACAGACATTTGACAGTATTTTTTTTTATTAAATATTGGTTTTCGTAAACCATTCTGTGTTTAAGGCATAACAATAATATTTAAACAGTAGGAAGCATGCATGTTTTTGCAGTAATTCACGCATTAAATCACAGGAGAGAACAGACACCTGTGTTGTCATGCCGGTATAAACGTGTCGCTGCAGGCCCTTGCATTAGCTTTCTCTTCCGGCCTTTGGCAGTTTCCACGCAGCACGGTTTGTTCAGAAAGTATAGAGAAGTGAATCCAAACTGGTTTCAGTAGCCGCTGCATGTAGAAGTTGTTAATGAGAACGAGAATGTGTTTGGAGAGGAAACGAACTCATTATTGCATGTTTTGACCCTGCTGAGTTAACTAACTTACTAAAGTTTCACATTACTACTAGTTACAAGGTTTATAGCAAACAGTATTGCTGTTGTTAGGGTTAAGCGCTTGTTTTAGTCCACAGACTGACTCTGGTTTTATGCAAAATAAAAGTCATTACAAAAATATCATCAACCCATGAGCCATCAGTCGTGTAGATCTGTCAGGAACAGAGTCTGTGATTGGATGAGACAGATAGAAAAATGTTGCACCTGCCTGTAGCCTCAAAGTAATCCGGATTAGCTGTTTCAGGTGTGAAGGGTGGATTAGAGTTAAAGCTAAACTCTGCAACACTTTTTTGATTTAATAACAAAAAAGTCAGTAATGCATTGCATTTTAAATCAGTGTTTAAAACTGTCTCCTCCTTTATTTCTGATAATGCTAATAATCTTTATGATAGGCTAATAATAATAATGATTTATAATTTGAGCTGTCAGGTTGGTTTACTGGGAAAGAGCAGTTTGACTTCATTTGACTGTCATAGTTAAGAAAAGTACATGAAATAATATGCAGTTTTATATTTTAGTCAGAGATGGCGATAGTGAGGCAATGTTACTGTTATTTTGTTATGTAAAAGCTATTTTCTGAGAATGTGCAGAAATGCTTATTGGTCAAACTTTGCTCTACATGTTTACAATTATCATGCATGTAAAATATGTAAAGAATTATCGGCCTGCAGCATCAGACACCGGAAGTGACACGTTCTAATTTAAGAACGTCTGACACGTTCTTATTTCAGAAATGTGGCGTCTGCTGTAATTCTACAGTCACTAAACCTCATACAGAGAGAGAAATAAAATCAGATTTCACAATACTTTTCTTTCTGAAATCTCCACAGTCTTGGTTTATAATGGCAGGAAATTCAAGGTTTATGCTGGTGTCTGGACAATTTCAGTAACTTTGTAATCATTCTGCTACAGTTTAACAAACAGTATAAATAACATTATGCTTTAATTCGTTGACATTTCACCAGAATAATGAATGAATAAATTAACCCCATACTTTAATATATTTGCGTTAGTCTGAAGGTCGTTTGGGGTTATGTTGCCATTACAACAGCTGTCCAGCAGGAAGCGATATAACCCTTCCCAGCATACTGGAGCCTACCAGATATGAAGCATCACTTCCTTATTTTTTTCAAGGTCATTGCAGCTGGACATGTTTTTTTAAGTTAATTCTCCACGCAAAGCCCCAATATCCAGCACAGTGTTGTGCAGTTAAACCATTACATTTAAAAAAGATCTCAATGGGTCTTTGGTTGATGTACATTTCTGTTAGAACCTGACAGTGGCACCTCCATTAATGTCCTTAAGGGTTTGTTATGGGTAGCAGAATGGTGGGTGTATTTTTTTGGCTGTTGGGTAGAGAGACTCTGTGTCTCTCATCCATGATCTCACAGAGGAGGGACAGAGGTGCTTGCGAGGGAATGTGATCTCAGGTTCAGGTAGAGTTCAGCGGTGATCCCAGCGCAGGTTCATCGGAGACATTTAGATGTCCTACAGCTGTAAATCTAAATAACATAATCTGCCCTGAAGCATTATGGGAAATTACTGACAAATCACAGGAGAGATTCGTAACAGGTCATGAATGGTATTTCATAACAGTGTAGTTCTTAACAAATGGTTTATTGGTAATTAAACCATTTATTTTATGGAATATCACACCTACATTCAGTAAAATAAATTAGACTTAGGTACTTAAGCTTTTTTTGTCATTCTGTGACATTTATAGTGTTTAAAGGAAGGGATCAGATTTATTTACAGTTTCTTTCAAGGTAAGGGTGACTTAAAACACTGCAAAAATAATGACTGGTTTCCTGTTAGGCTGTTCTTCATCATTTACTGTCAGCCATTACTCAGTCAAACTGAAAGTCTCCTTACACTGAGATGAGCTGCATTCATGTTGTTTTTGCCTATGATGTCATTTGCATGATGTCATTTCGTACATTATGTAATTTTGTGTCACCAAACAGAAATTGCTGTTTGCTTTTATGCAAAAACAATTTATGCAAATAATGTTTCACAGATCAGGTTTAGCAGAGCTTTAAAACAAATGTTGGTGTTAGTTTCCAACTAGAAGTGTGTTGCTGGTAATTATTATTATTAGCAAATGGTTGTTGGTGAAGTCTGTTAGTGTAAATTCATTTTGTCATAATGAGCTACAGAGCTTGGTGTGTCTATGCCTGTGTGTGTGTGTCTGTGTGTATCTGTGTGTCTGTGTGTTTGTCTGTTTGTTTGTGTGTGTCTGTGTGTCTTTCTGTCTGTGTGTATGTCACTGTCTGTGTGTGTGTGTGTGTCTGTGTGCATGTGTATCTATCAGCCTTGACCCCCAGAGACTTTCTGCAGCATATACGTCCGTGTCCTGCCGTTCTGGGTTTAATGTTAACCCGGCGTGACACGTCTCGGCTGGAATGTGTGTCAGGAGAAGCCCTGCCTCTGTTCTGCGCACCGCCGGAGACCACCAGAGACCACGGAGCCTAGCTTCCCCTCTGCACACGTGACTGTTGTGTGAATGGGGAGGGCCGAGTCGAATCTTCTCTGGTTGGGTGATAGTAGCTGTAGTAGAGCCGAGAGCACGTGTAGCTCACGCTTTCACACTCTGGAGCGCAGCACCGCAGCTGACAGGAAACTGCTGCATCCACACCCAAAAATGAGACCGTCATCTAAATTAAACCCGTCTGATATAAAACCTAATCCGGATGGAGACTGGAAGATATTCTGAGTGTGTGATTTGAGCTTGTGTTGTTTAAATTTAGAATGAGCGTCAGTAAAATTGTATGTGTGGTAACGCTTGTAACTGTTATTTGAGCACGTCTGTGTGTAATTTCAAATTACAAATGTGTAAATTCAGAATTAAAGACACGCTGTCACAAAGAAGACACAACTATTCCACTTTTAGTACCACATTTGTTTTTGAATCAATGTCTCATCCAAACGTCACACTCATGATTCATTTATTCACATCCTTTTAAGTCTCATGGCGTACCCCAGTTTCCCCCTTTACAGCTGCTCTCGTCTCCTATTGGCTGTCGGCACATTTTGGATTGAAAAATAATTTTAGTCTCCATGGAAACAGCAGGATGCTCAGTCTCCCTTCTCAGCCAATGGGTTTCCAGGGTGGGTATGTTGTGGTCAAATAAGAAGCCACAGTTTAGATGGTAACACCCCTCACCCCACCTGAGGGGTGTAAACCTGACAGGGGGCTTCAAGATAGACGCAGCAGTGCTTATTTAGCCCTTTTGGTCCCTGTAAATGCCATGGGAACGTGATTATGCTGGGATGTAGACACCCCCCCCACACATACACACACGTGTTTGGCAGTATGTACCCGACCCATTTACCTACTTTCTTTAGTGCAGAAGTCCTTCAAAGAACTCTGCAGTGAAACTTCTCTTCTGTTTGAACACACGGGTCTGTCCTTAATCTGCCTGACCGTTTACGCTACAGAACTGCTAGAAATCTCTGCTGTTATTTAATCTACAGAACATATAGACATATAGAGCAGGTGAATCAGAACCTGTGATTTTTACTGACTCAGATTTACTGTAGCACGACCCCAAAGGGTGGTCGCAGGGGGTCGCGTGTGGACTGCAGAAACACGTTGACTGCTGGAGGGCGCCACATTCCCGCAGGATCGACCCGAACCGTGTGGTTCTGGGTGTTAGGTGTCCTCTCACCTGCAGATAATGCGGGTCATACAGCAGCGTTTGGACGTTTATCATCTATACTGATCGCATGTTGCACGTTTTCATTGATTTGTTTGAGGTGTTATAATCCCTGTTGCATTGCACATTGAAGACCAACATAAAGAGTTTTAAAGTAGATTTAAAGGCTGCAACCACTCAACACAAAAATATAAATGAAGTGTTTTTCTCTTCTTCAGGTCTCTGACGGTTCGGGATGGGAAATCTAATCAAAGTTCTAACACGAGACATTGACAACAATGCAGGGAACTTTTTCCTGGACTTTGAAAGTAAGTTTTGTGATTTCTGTAATACTCATTAATAACATTCATTAACATTATTAATTAAAATATTTACTTAATATTATATAAACATAAACATTAAGTAGAATATTCATTCTTAACAATGAATAACATTTCCATATTTATACAATTGTATTATTTTTTATTATAGTCAATATAATTGATTAATTAAAAGCGATTTTAATATTGCACTATTCTGAGAGCAAAAAACAACATAAAATCTGACTAAACTAAATCGCTGACATGTATCCGGTTAGCAGTTTTACCACACAGGTCAACCTGTTAAGTTAACCTGTTAGCCACACTGTGTGACTCACTGAAGCATCTGGCTTTACAAACAGCTCATAGTAACACTTTACAAACTGAATAAACTAAGAAAAAGTTACTAGAATAACTGCCAACATCTGATCTAAACATCTCTGCAGATGCCAAGCCCACAGAAGCGGAGAGGACGGTATGGGAGGAAGTCAATAAAGTGTTGAAAGAGTCTGTGAGCATATTACAAGACCTGCAGTCTTATAGTGGAGCAGGTGAAGCCATCAGACAGGTGAGTTCATTACCCATAATGCACTGCTGGTTCCTCATCACCAGCCTCATGTTGCTTCTGTGACATTTCTGGCCTGTTTTACGCAAGCGGTGCATAACTGTGACGCTATTTCTGTTACATAACAGAGATGCAGATTTACACAGTAATTTGTAACATTAATAGAACATTAATAAAACGTGTAAAAAGAGAGACACTGCTTATGCATGCTTAACACTGTGAGCTGTTATGTGGACACCCAAACAAACAGTCGCTGTGCGTGTCCGCGTTGTGATACAAGCCTTAGTTCCCTAATTCATTTCGTTTCTGTTCCTGCTGAAATTGTAAACGTTTCCTCTGCTGTGTCTGACTGTACACATGCTGTCTCCTCAGGCCATACAGCACCCGAACGATGAGCGTGTGCAGGAACAGGCCTGGGCTGCCGTCGTGCCGCTCGTGGGCAAACTAAAGAAGTTTTATGAGTTCTCACTAAAACTGGGTATGTGTTTTTCTTTAAAGCACACAAAACATTACATTTACATGTATTTATTTAGCCAATGCTTTTAGATGCTTTCAGACAGACCGACAGGCAGAGAGAGAGACAGAGAGAGACAGAGAGAGACAGAGAGAGACAGAGAGAGAGACAGAGAGAGAGAGAGAGAGAGAGACAGAGAGAGAGACAGAGAGAGAGACAGAGAGAGAGACAGAGAGAGAGACAGAGAGAGACAGACAGAGACAGAGAGAGAAAGAGAGACAGAGAGATAGACAGAGAGCGAGAGAGAGAGATTGTGTGAGAGAGTATTTTGCCATAAGAACCAACAAGTCTAGCAAAAAAACTGCATTTATAAGTTCTGATGCTGGAGAGAGAATAAACTGTAAAAGACAGTTTTTCTTTTCAAGTTTTTACCTCAGACTGTTACTGCCTGGAGGCAGTGTTGATAAATGAGAGTGTTTTAATAAACTACATCTGCCCCCGACTGCAAATCTTTTAGAGACTCTCTGCTTCAGTAAATGCTCATGGGGATATATGGTCCACTGACCCATTTAGTGTTGTACTGGATCAGTATCAGCTCTGATCTGTGTGAGAGGCTTAATTCAGTTTCTGTTTGACACATTACGGTAAAGTTAAGTCAACGGTGGGCTGTGTAGGGATAATGTAATCCAGCTCATTGTTAGAGTAAAATAAACCCTGACAGGTGATCAGTCTCAAATTATCCTGCTGGGCTTGTTAAATAGGTGCTTTCTAAATACGTAAATAAATGGACATGATATATTGATTTCACCTTAAAGGTGATGTACACAATTTCAGAAAGGCTAGCAATAACAAGCTAGCTTTGAAGATTAAAGCTAGCTGTTTAAAGCGCTCTCCAACGGGCAGCGTATGCAAATACGAGGTACGCAAATGCGTAGTTTGTTCAAATGCATCCTATCATTGCATTTGGATTCGGATCATTGCATCGCTATCACTGCACCTACCACAGACGCTTTTAGAGCGTCTTGTGGAGATGTTTTTTTAGAAACAGAAAATGTTGCTGGAAAAGATTACCTGCCCTTCCTTCAAATGAATTTATTATGTAAGAAGGAAGAGACTAGTAGGAAATTGGTCACCATGGTGATGGCCAAATAAACAGCTTAGCAGTCATTTTACAAAAATCTGACCACAGAATCTGCAGTGACCAATCAGAATCAACTGTGCCACTGAGCCTTGTAATAAAGTGAAGTTATATAATCTTACCGAGACATGACTAACTGTCCTTCATCTTATATAATCTTCCTCTGAAGTTTGTCTATTCAACAAATGTAATCGAGAACTGAAGTCGCACTACTTACAGTTTGTACCCTGCGCTGGTTTATTTAATTAGATTTTATTAGTTTTGTTTAACTTTTTTGTGATGTTGTGATGTTTGATTCTGTAATTGCTTCGGTGATATAAGTTATAATAAATGAGATGTTTTTTACAGTTGTGTTTTTGTATAATACGCTTTAGAATTCCCATCATTTTTTATTCAAAATCAACTTTCCAGCAACAGGAAATGACATATAAACTCTTTTAATTCTGATAGTCGCAGTTCTTTAGTCTCACGAAATGTTAGTTGTCTGTTGTTGTTGTTCTGTGGTGTGTTTTTGTAAGTCGGTGGGTTGGATTGATTCATATCAATTCAGATGTTGTGAAACAGGTCTTGGTCTAATTAAACGTGACATGGCTCTTGATCACACAAACACCAGCCAATCCATGTTCTCTCTGGAGGACTCTGGTGAAACATCAAAGGTTCAGGGTGACCTAACATCTTGCCGTCAAACACAGAGTGTTTCTCTGGCTGAGAGATGATTACTGCAGTACATCTGAAAGATCTTCATTCTGAATGGTTTCTGTGCTTTGTTTGTGCCTGTCAATCACTTTAGTCAAACATCAGTAGGTTCTGTCAGTCATCCATCCTTTTGTCTTTTGTAGAAGATGCTCTTCAAGGTCTGCTGATGTTCCTCACCAGCTCACGCTGCAGTCCCACGCAACACCTGGAGCAAGAACAGGCACTGGCACGGCAGTTTGCAGAGATCTTGCACTTCACGCTGCGCTTTGATGAGCTGAAGGTAACCAAGAAACCTCAGGTCACATCCACACTTCAAGTACCTGAAGATATCACGGTTTCTCCTTCAGTCCTTCATGGATTGATAACTGCTTCATCCATGCTGCTGGAGTGAAGCCTTCTGGTCCAGCATGATCAAACCAGACAGAAGATTGTGAGGTAGCAAAGACAGTGAGTGAGTCTGTGCGAATGGTAGAGCGGTAGAAAAAAAGAGTCAGAAGAACTATGAAGGTGAGATGAATGAGATGATGTGGAGTGTGATGGATGTCAGAAAATACTTGAGATGATGACAAGACAACAGAAAAAGCAGAAGTTAGGAGAAGAGAGCTGCAAGACACGGAGAAGCCAAACAGTAGAGCCACTGAATTTTGTTTCCCACTAGTTTTCCCATCTTCATTAGCAGGGAAATGGTTTAACTCCATTAGCTGAACTAATGGAACACAAAGTCTGGTTGCAACTAATTAGTCAAATAAATGGCAAACCAGGTGCAGTAGATTCTATCATCCACATTATTTTACTAATGAGATCTGCCACCAAACCCAGCAGTGGATGAAATGCCCATATGTCTGATTTTGTAATTCCATGGTAAAATTTATAAACCCACAGAAAAATGAAATATTGATGAACGTTGTTTACATAATTACCCTTGCGCTCGCCTCCAAAAATGCTGTATTCAGCAAAAATCCTGCGTCCATCTTCCAGCATGCGTTTAAATGTTCTGCTCTTTCTTCCAGATGACCAACCCGGCCATCCAAAACGATTTCAGCTACTACAGAAGAACCCTGAGTCGCATGCGCATCAACAACCAAGCCGTGAGTGTCTCTCTGTGTCCTTTATATGTGAATCTGCCTCATTATCACAAGGGTTGTGTTGTTTTCAGTGGCACGGGGTTAATGACAGCTCTTCTGTTCTCTAATGGTCTGGATTATTTGTGACAGCAGTACAAGCCCTGACTCACACAAACGTGAAATCCCGCTCTATGACTCTCACTGTTCCTGACTTCGTACGTTTTCCATCTGTTTGCTTTCCTTTAACTTGTAGCTGATGTAGACGCACTTCTAATGGCTTCAGTGTTATTAGCGAGCGCTGTATCGCTAGGAAGGCTTTGGTAAGAGTTCACACAGAGAATCGTTGACCTTGCCTCAGCAATTAAAAAACTCTCTGTGAGGAATAATTATGACGGCACCTTTCATCTCATGAAACGTGCTCCGCATCGGAAGAACATGTATTAAAAATTCTGGACATGTCTGTGGATTAAGGCAAGATTTATAGGCGGTTTTTGGCACGCAGTAATGAACGGGGCATTCGGAGACAGTAAAAGCGCTTTTTCAGCACTTCTGAATGCCCAATTTCCTTGTGCATTTTCCTGATTAACTGTGTAAGTAAAGCTGACCAAGGAAAAACTCATACATAACCTCCAAAAAGTCCTGTGACTAGAGTGTCTTCTTGGTTTAAATCATTAAAGAATACAGATATGTCATGTTTGAGTAAAACAAGCATCCTGGTCGTCTGCTTCCTTTAGGCGGAGGAGCACAATGAGGTTGACAACGAACTGGCCAATCGCATGTCTCTCTTTTACGCTAATGCCACGCCCATGCTGAAAACGTTAAGCGATGCCACGACTAAATTTGTATCTAAGGTAGGTGGTTTCAATTCCAGATTCACAAGAAATTTCTCAATTTAAAATGGTCCTCACATCCCTCTTATGTCTTCATTTATGAAAAATATCTCAATTTACTTATGCCTCTTTCACACTTTTACACTGACTTTGCTTTTTCACTGACCAGCATGCAGAACTTCCTGTGGAGAACACAACAGATTGTTTGAGTACAATGGCGTGTGTGTGTAAAGTCATGCTAGAGACGCCGTAAGTGACACATCTTGGTTTAATCATCGTCTTTCTGTTTCCTCTTGTAGCAGGTTGTAACTTTATAATTGTGTGTGTGTCCGTCTGTGTGTCCGTCTGTGTGTCCATCTTGTGTGTTGATCAGGGAGTACCGCAGCCGTTTCGCTAGCGAGGACACGGTGTTATTTTGTCTGCGTGTGATGGTGGGGGTGATCATCTTGTACGACTATGTCCATCCCGCTGGAGCCTTCGTAAAGACCTCCAAAATCGACGTACGTCCAATTGGCCTTCTGTATTTTAAGTCCAATATTAAACGTTGTGTTTCATGTACACAATTACACCGAAACATGGCCTCGCTTTTCTCTGTGTGCTACAGATGAAGGGATGCATTAAGGTCCTGCGATATCAGCCGCCCAACAGTGTGGAGGGTCTTCTAAACGCACTCAGGTCAGTGAAGAACGATCTTGCACTTGCGTTTATCCATTTATCAACTAGCAAAACTAGCTCAGGATAGTTCCTGAATAAATGAAACCGGTTGTTCTCTGACTGTCACAGGTACACAACAAAACATTTGAACGATGAGACTACCTCCAAGCAAATCAAAAACATGTTACAAGCTTGACAGCGTCTTGCAAAAGTATTTCCACTCCGATACGTTTGATAAGACGCTTCTGTTGTTTCTGTAAAATGATAAAAGCCATATATCACGTGGCAGCTACTGTTAACGGTTTGGTTTTATTTGACTTGTTAGTTTTATTCTGTTAAAATTAAAGTTGTGTGGTCTTCAGATTTCAGTAAAGCTTTTTTTGTTGCGTTTCTTGTTTTCATGTTCTCTCTGGTTGGCTGAGGAGCCGGACAGGAACACAATTTTTTTTTAAATGTGTTTTGAGTGTTTGCTTTTCAATGACAACTTCCACTGTGACTTATTAACAACTGAACTGAATAAAGTTTTTAACCAAAATGATTGAACCAAACAGCTTTTATGTGACATTTTTATTCAAAGTAAATGCAAGGTTTACATTTTATCAGTAACTGTGTTCCCTGAGATTGAGCCCACAACCTAAATCAGGCTATTAAATCACTTTTTTTTCAGTACTTTACAATGTCATTTACCAAATAATTACATCTAAACCCACATCCTTTTCATCAGGATTAATCATCACCTCCAGTGACTGAATCTACTCTAGTCACACAGCTTTATAACATCCAGTCATCAGTCTGTGTTCTTGTTCACTGGCTCTTTAAATCCCCAAGGAATATTCAAGAATGGGAACAACTGGAGCAATAAATAAACTGATTAAAATGGAAATTCAGCCCTCAGTTTTTGGACACTGAGTTTCAATGCTGCAATCCATAATGCCAGCCTCTCCATCGCCATCTCTGTTTGAAACATGAATTGCGGGTTACTTTACAGATTTAAAAATAAAGCCACGCTGATCTTTCAGACCCAACAGCTCAAATTATAAATCGTAAGCTTACTGGGAGTCCTGGTAGGTTAAGGAGACACTATCTGTTCAGTAACTCATTTCTGTTTATTTTTAAACCAAAAAAAGTTACAGATTGCAGCTTTCAGTTCAGCTCTGGTGAGGTAACATCTCTTCAACTTTTCCTTCAAACCTTGTTTGGAAAATCCAGGCTGTCCGCTGGCCTTTGATGGTCAGCTGGATTATCAGAATGGAACATGATTCCCACATTATCCTGCAGAGGAAGTGGGAGTTTGTTTTACAAAAGCATGAGTAATACATTCCCTTCTCCAGCGTACTGCGGGAGTATTTGATGTCGGTTCCTCAGGGAATGACTTCCATCTGTGAGGGAACTCCTCCCAATTTGTATTTTACTTTTTTATTCTGTCTGTTCTGTATCTGTGACCTCTGCAGTGTTATTGTCTCATTCGTTTGTCCGGCCGCCTCAGCGTGTGTCATCGACAGCCACATATTTTCCCCACTGTAGCATGTTATTCTTACCCCTGCTGTTCTGTCTCTCTTAGTCGGAAGCCCACTGTTTTTTTAATGGTTTTCCTGATGAGCCCGGACACTTTTCCCAGGAGGCCGGTGTGGGACAAAATCCTATTCACTCAGCCTCTGTGTAAAGTGTGAAAGACACTTGCAATGACTTCCTGCCAATACCGATGCGTGTTACCCATAATTCCAGAGTACTGAGATTCGTAATGAAGATCAGAAATCATGTGTGTTAGATCTTAACTGCTGCCTTTTAGTTCTGTCCTTGGACCAAGACAAATAGTATTTTAAGTGCTACAGTTTGTTCACACGACGTTAGTTTTGATAATGGATGGTTCATTTATATAGTAAACAGACAGGATTATATAACTAATCTCATTAGCAAATCTATGGTAAAGTTTCAGAACTGCATCAAACTTACTGACACGCTCTGTTATTCTCTTTGGTGTCTCTGTAAGTTGTACATGTATTAGTTGAGGAACAGATGATAGGAATGAACACATAGCTGCAGACAACAGCAGTAACTTGTAAATACTTACATACATGCGAGACTGAAGACCATGATGATGATGTAAAATCAGAACATCTCATTCTTCAGATTGCTTACGGTTCAGATTGACAGGAGTGTGTATATTTGAGAGGAGTGTGTTTTTGAGAGATGAAGATTTGGACTGAGGTGCTCTGTGGGTGGGATCTGACGGCAGGACTGTAGAAGTTGTCCAGCTGTCATTGTGAAATCGTATTACTGTAATTAGATAGTTTACTCCCTAATCCACTTCAGTCAAAACACTGACCCGGGTCTGACTTATCCGTGTGCCTCTGTCATTGGTTACCAACAGACTGACTGAGTCTCTTTTCATAAGCATTTATAAGTACATCAATTCAAGTCATGAATGCTAAATTTGTGTCGTTTGAAGTAACAGAATATTACTTTAAATGTTTATTATCAGAAAAGGAAAAAACATGAATATCAGACATTGTTAATCCTTGTCTATTTCTCCAAAGCAGGGGTAACCAATGTCTATAGGTGCCAAAGTGATACCTGCAGGTGTCTTAAATAATCATAGGGTTAAAAATTGTATATGAGGCCTGCAGGTGGAGCAGCAACACTAACTTATGCTCTGTCTATAGGTGAACTTTGTCTCATGTCAGACACTATATTAATGTATATATTCTGTGCATAGCCACTTCATAGACTCACAACTCCACTGTGATTTTTAGAGACGTCATCATTTTGAAATGTTGCCACTCTGTATAAACGCTCTGTCATGATTAATAGTTAAATAAATCTCAAATGATTTCTGAAGTGACTCAGACTGAATTTTGTAGGAAGAAACAGGACAGAACTAATGCTGTAAACATTGATGAAACATTGATGAAACATTGATGTCAAGGTGAAAATGAGAAATGATTTCTGTTTGTTCTCTCAGCAGAAAAAATGAATCAATTACATTACTAGTCTGTCCAGTCAACCTGCTTTTGATCTGATATGTTGTCAGTTAAAATGGCAATAATTATTCATGTTAAAGACCTTAAATATACAGTGACATCTAAAAATGAAATCTAAAGTCTGGAAAATTTGAACTATGGAATTCAAAATATCATTTACATACAAATAAACATTGTTTTATGACAAAATAGAGAATGAAACAAAGTTTAAGACTTGATACTTTATCAAGCAAAGCAAACAAGCTGATTTTTGCAATATTTTTATTAGCCTTTATCAGGTTTACACAAACTCATGAAGTTTTCACAAACTAAATACATACAAAATACAACAAAATACATACAAATTTTATTTACACTTACTAACAAATAAAAAATGTGGAAATTAATCGTTCATTATCAGGTCATGTCAACTAATGCATTAACTAATGTTAACAAATTTACCTGACTCGACAACGTTTTACCAAGAAAGTTCATTAGGGGACTTTTTTTTACCTCAGATGTCATTGTTTAGTTTTTGCTTCGATCACATTTAATACATACATGATATGAACATGGTTAAATAAAGATTATGATGATACTGTACAAGCAGTTACACCTGATTTTTTTTATGGCCAGGAAGCAACATTTCCTTTTAAACATTTAACAACCGATTACTGTGAATGATTTGACTTGAAAT
>JBAJNP010009228.1:0-18546 GCA_036877545.1 Yasuhikotakia modesta
GAGTCCTGCTTTATGGTGCTGCTGTTTAATGTTCATGAGGAAATGATTCTATGTATGTCTTATTTGCATAAGTTGCTCTGGGCATGTCCTGCTTCACTGTTTAACTTAACTGCATCACTGTCTGTGTGTTTTGTGTGTCATTAGATATGATTTAAGCTTCTCACTGCTATTGTTGTTCATACAAAGAGTTGCATGTTCTCTGCGCATAACACGCCACATTTTTCTCACTTTGCACTCGCATTGCGTTTCAATGTCAATTTTTATTCCTTTACAGGTTTGCTAACATATCTTTAGACACGTGTTCCTAAAGTTCACGCAGTCTCTAACGCTCATCACGCTTTTGAAAACATGTCGTCATTGTTTTGATGAAATAATCAATAATTTCTGCGAATGCAAACTTGCGGCTGCTCATGTTTCTTTCCCTACATTTCCCAGCATTAATCGGAGTCGGAATACCGCTGGCTGGAAGTGATTCAGGGCCGGGATACGAATTATGAGCAGAAAGAATGACAGTGTGTCATAGTTCTGGCATAAGCTGTGTGTGTTTGTGTGTGTGTGTGGATATGGGGGGATGTCTGTGGAATTTCTGGCAGCTCTCTGGCCGTGAACAGGCAGCTGAAACCAGGGCTTTGTCTTTGGTCTGCCTGAATCGAGAGAAAGCCAGCAGCCACATTGGGCTGCTCCGTGTGCAACCGCACCATTTGCGAAACCCGTCTAGAGCCTCTTTAGTGGCTTATGGTTGTCTCTGTGTTATGTTATTGGATTAATAACTGCTGAGCTTCTAACTGTGCAACTGAGCTGTGTTACAGGAAAACTGTGTGTGTACATCTGCATGCTGGTTTTTTCTCAGCGTTATTTTTGTGTAGTTGTTGTTGCTGTTAGTTTTGCTAGCATCGCATTTGCCTTTATTGTAATAGCTGGTTTCAAGCTGCTCAACGGGGGGCTATAAACATACATGATATGTGATACCAGACACTTGTAGTGCTCCAAATATTTCTTTGATTTTTCTTTGAAACAATGTGACACTATAAAAATGAAACTGAAGAAACTCGTGCCTCGTACCCTGAGCAATTAAACTTCAGGGTGAAACTTCACACACAATCAAAAACGTGCTTAAAACGTACGCTGGGATGTTTGTGAGGAGAGTTAAGCGTTTTATTTGAATTCCTACCTGTTGTTTTGTTACCTGATCCACAGAAATGCGGGTACGAGCGTATATTTGATTTCTCCGTGGGTAAGATATTGCTGCAGCGGGGATAAACTTTCAAAAGGAATTTCACAAGCTTCCCGGCTCCCCTCCGCTGGGTTCAATTACCGCATTTGGAACTCATTAAAACATTCAAACCCCCTCGACCACTGACGCCCCCTCTATGAAGAAAATATCGGAGGGATGAGAAAATGCGCTCTTTCCGCAAATCCCAACCCCCCTGCCGGCACCTCCTGTTTCATGATGACCTCATAGAACAGGAATGATGGCAGTAAAATGTAGTGTCTGCATCTTTATCATAGCAGGATTGTGTGTGTGTGTGTGTGTGTGTGTTTCTATTCACATAAATGTTGGTAAATATATCAGAGCAACGTGTTTATCTGTGAATCAATAGCTGGAGGAAGCGAATGACTTTAATTCCTGTTGAATTCCTGATTTTGACTGCGATTTGAATGGAGGCGGCAAACAGGACGAGGAATTGTTAATGGAATTTGGATAAAGAGTTTTAAAATAATTCAATAGTTGCTGTGTACGTGGTTTATTTGATTTGTATTTAACACTTGTATTTTCAGGATGAAATATTATTGAGTGTGCATATAATTTAACAAATCTTTCTAGTCTTGTTGGCTATTAGGAATGAGTCAGATAAGATAAGTTAATGTAAGGAAACGCAGTCAAATATTCTGTAAGATATCCGTCTCTCACTCTCATCTTTTCCATTAGGTGTGGAGATCACCGCCGAGAGCTTCATGGAGCGGTTAGATAACGGCTTCCTGTTGTGTCAGCTGGCTGAGACGCTGCAGGACAAGTTCAGGCAAAACAGCTCTGATTGGGCTTCACCACGAAAGGTATTGATCTTCTCAGCATCTGCATTAATTCCTGATTCTGCTGTATGATGCAACTGATTACAAAATGATGCGCTTTTATATGACTAACATCTTCTCAACGTTCTTGCAACGTTCGTGTCAGGGTTTGCTTTCAGCTGCATGTGCAGACATTAACTAGGTAGTACTAAATTTTTAGTACTAAAATGTGTCGTTGGGAAACGTGTGTTTGTGTGGCTCACTGGAGACCTGGTGTAACAGATGCATCAGCTACTGTAAAACCAGTTTCAGCATAACTGTCCTCATATGTTCTGTGTGCTTTACAAACAGATGTTATCTGAGGTGGTTTAATTCTGAGTCACAGGTGTCACAGGCCTGCGAGTGTGTGTGTGTGAGTGTGTGTGCACGCGTGTGTGTGAGTGTGTGTGTGTGTGCACGCGTGTGTGTGAGTGTGTGTTTGTGTGTGAGTGTGTGCACGCGTGTGTGTGANGCGAGTGTGTGTGTGTGTGTGTGTGTGTGTGCACGCGTGTGTGTGAGTGTGTGTGTACGCGTGTGTGTGAGTGTGTGTGTGTGAGTGTGTGTGCACGCGTGTGTGTGAGTGTGTGTTTGTGTGTGAGTGAGTGTGTGCACGCGTGTGTGTGAGTGTGTGTTTGTGTGTGAGTGTGTGCGCGTGTGGCTAGTGTTTACTTTGACATTGTGACTGCATAACTTCATGCTCATAAAAATATAAAGATATACGTTCAAACCCTTTCACAGCCTCCAACGAATTATTCTGTGAGAATTAGGAATGTGATTAGAAGCAAATCTGAATGAAAAATGTCACCCTGGAATTCTCAAGCAAAAACAGCTATTGAATGAAATACCTCAGCCTGAATAATTCAAATAATTGCTCTTTTTCAAGGCTGGGGGATGTAACATTCAGACGAAACCGTGCGTCTGCTATTCATATGACCCTGAGCGTCTGTTTGGTATTTTGTTAGCGTGTTCACTGCTGTGTCCTTGTAAAATTGGGCTGTTTTGATGAAGTTGACTGTGTTTTATTGCATGGATGCAAAGCATGGACTTTATATGTATAATGAATTTAGATATAGATGTATAATGAAGTATAATGTATAAAGTATAATGAATTTAGAGATGTAATAGTTTTAGTTTACCACCACAGTTAGTGATATCAACTCATGTTTCCCTATAGGCATCTTCATTCATCTTCAAGGTGTCTTCATTTAACATTTAACCACATTAGCATAGCAATGAACGATGGTTGTTTTTATTGTTATCTGCTGGCTCAAACATTGCGAGCGTTTCCACAGCAGTAACGTAAACGGCTTTGACGCGGTCAACATGCTAGCGTGTTTTCAGGTTAAATCTTGCCATACCGCATTGTATCAGTTTCAGGTGCTTGTAATGAATGTTTTTGTAGTTTCTGTCTCACACAAAGACTTTTGTCTGCAGCCGTGGCAGCCTGCCATCCCCTGCCAGACCTCGGCATTGTGGGACGGTGAACTTTGGAAAATCACTGAGCTTTCTGATTTAAACGGAGCGGGTAAATGAAAGCTCTGACTTGTTAAGTGTTCAAAAACTCCCCCAGATTGAAAAAGCATTAAGATCAGGAGATTTTTTCAGTGGTAAATTAAGAAAATATTTCTGCTTGTCTTGGCCAAGAACCACCTCTTACAAATAAAATGAGGCTTTTCTGTTAGTTACGACTCTCTCCAGTTCCACTAATAGAGTCCCACAAGGATAATAGCACAGGACTACACTGTGCGACTTGTAGGCTGTATTTTTCAAGGTCTGTCGTTTTCATCTGCAAACTTACATGTGTATTCATGAACGGATTGTCTTTAGCTTGACAACCAGCGCTGGAATGACACACGCATCTTTCTCTGAACAAAGGAAGGTCACAGAAGTATAACTTGATACAGACTAAAGTCAATAGAAACAGTTACTTTTAGTCTAGGCTAGGGGTCAAGATTTATAATGAATAATGACTTAAATGTTGCTCTGTTTGTAATATAAATTGTCAGATGTCTTTAAAAGACTTTAAATACAGGACGTGAGTGATTTGATGTTGTTTATTAAGTTTGTTCTGTGCAGTGTGTGTTGTAATCATTTCTGCAAATATGTTATCTGACCACTTCAGAAATGTGCATACAATGCAAGATTTACACACAGCTTTCTAAAGTAACAGTAAAAAAACAAAGGCACTTAAGAAACTTTTATGTATATAAAAGTAAGGGTGAATGTATATAAGGGTGTATGTATATAAAGGTGTCTAAAATGTGAACCGTATATGTTGGCTGAGGGTCCAATGAGAAGTTCTGGGGTTTATCTCATTGAATTTGCTTCTGGGAAACAAAACCCTAACGTCTCTTGGGAAGGATATTGAATTTCCCAAATGCTTCATTTTAGTCAGTACAAATGTACACTCAGTTATCCTGTAGACTTATAATGAATATAATTAAATATCATGAAATCTGAGTTGACTTTTGGTACCACATAACAATCTCCCTGTTTCACATCCATACTTTTACTTATTCTATTAAAACTAATAAAAGGCTCAAAATAACTGTATTTAAACATCATACAGAGTCATTTCTCTGTGTCTGTACAGCCTCACACTCGTGTCACATGTTTTTCGGCAGTATTAAAGCTGTAGGGGCTCGGAGAGAATAATCATCCCTGGTGTTGTCAGATACGGAACATGTTAATGAGATCACATGATCAGATCAGTTTTCAGTGGGAATATGATATTATGGGTTAGGGTTAGTTAGTGTATGAAACTAGCTTCACTTGGCTTCACATTTAGAGTATAAAAACAATAAAAACTGTGTGTGTGTGTGTGTGTGTGTGTGTGTGTGTGTGTGTGTGTGTGTGTGTGTGTGTGTGTGAAATACAACAAGCACCAGCACAGATGTGAGGAATATCTTAGGTCACGACTCCTCAGGGATAGAAGGAGCGTGAGAGAGAGAGAGTGCATTGATCTCACAGTAGAGATGCTACATCAAACACAGTAAACATTTGCTTTCACAATGACTTCTTTCACTTCAAGTCAATTCCCTTTGTGTAACGACCACCACAAAATCGACTTCATCGAACATTTCTGTGGCTTCTGAACCGGCGTTCCGATCTTCCAGAGCCTGAGAATGTTCTGGAAAAGCAGGAGCAGAAATTCATTCCAGTCACGACTGCATTCTTCCAGCGTGATGTCATCATACCTTTCTCAGTCTCCTGTATGAAAATATACACTGTTTAAATCCCCCTCTGAGATACTTGTGTGCAGCGAGTGTTGTGTGACTGTGTGTTTTTAGCCATGTTTTTGTTATACTCTCATTGATTATTGTGCTGTGATTTGAAAGTGGTCGTGTATAATCTGTGCTGATGAAGAAATCTAGGCCCCGTGAAAGTAAGACTTGCAGGTTCCTCACGGGTTCCTCGTGAGTTCCTCAAGGTTGGTGCTTGACGTCCGTCTAGGAAGGTGATGGAGTATGAGTGAGAAAGTAAATGAATGTAGGAGAAAAAATGAGAAAGGGAATTTCTATTCCAAATCCATGGCCAATAAAATTCTTTCCTGATTTATGTGGTCATTTTTACCCTAGAATTCCCCCTTTCCCTCATAAAATGGGTTTTGCCCGTAATAAACATGACTGGAGCTCTGTTCCAAACCCTTGTGAGATGTCCATCTTAACATACGTTTACATCACATCTACGCTTCACATGAAGAGTTTGTTCCACAAGGCAAGTGCCAGGATTTGGGTAAAGGAATATTGTATGTATGCTTCATGGAAAAGGCAAGATTTGAAAAATGTCCCATAAGATATTACGTAGTGATGCATTCTGTTCTTCTGTCAGCCTGGAGATGGTTTTAAAACCAAGTTTTATGTTCACTGACATTCCTTATGTATGTGTGAGATTTTAACAGTTTGTCAGTGAAGCCATTGAGTAAACACAGACAAATTCCTTGTTTCAGACGCTTCCGAGTCGAAGGATTCCCTGTCGAGCCAGCGCGCCGTCCGGTTCCTTTTTTGCCAGGGACAACACGGCCAACTTCCTGTCGTGGTGTCGAGAGGTGGGCGTTGGCGACACCTGTCTGTTTGAGTCGGATGGGCTGGGTGAGTGTTTTAAACAAATCTCTGATGCAGGCGCAAAGGATTGTGGGTAGAACTCCTCATTGTAAGCAGATGTATTTTGTAAATCAACCTTATATCTTTGTGAGGGACCACAGCCAGATTTATTACGACAGCTAAAGCGCCGTATTTCTACAGCGGTGTTGGACCTAAGCCAACTGTCAACAGCACATGCCAAAAAATAAAACTTATAAACAAATTCTCATAAGTATAAAATACAATTAAATATCGAATAATGATTTATAGAACTTTATTACAGTCAGGCACAGTAAAAAACAACAGAGGTTGTTTTTTAGTTTTTAGTGTAAATTGTTGTATTTCTAAAAATGTAAATATAAGTGCTACAGTAAACTGCACTATAATGTACTGCACCCTCCTATACTGTACTATACTGTACTATACTATACTATACTATACTATACTATACTGTATACTGTGGTTGTATGTAAGCTTAGCACTATTTGTTTCTGGTTGGTCAATGGCTTTATTCGCTATTAAAGAATGTTTTTGTGCTCCTGTAACTAAAGCTGCAATATATCAGTAGTGATGTCATCACATTCTTTTGGGGTTATTAAATGATTTTTAGATGGTTTAGACTGTAGATGAAACCACATTCCTTAAAGAAGTATGAAAACTGAGAGACTTATTTGCTGAAGTTACTGATTTCTGCTGGTCACGTCACACAGTTTTTCTCTTTGTAAATAAGGGTATTTTATTCAGCACAGAGTCTATCTGCTGTATAATCTATCTATCAGATTCAGAGCTTACAAACCCACAGACTCTGAGGCCTCTGAGGTGGGCCGTTGGAACAGGTCCTTTGTGCTCCGCTTCCAACTCGTGTCCAAAACAACCGGAGAGAAAAACAGGTTTAAAAACTGCTGGAAAAGACAGAATCGGATGATCTAGCCGGGCAGTGGAACGGATTTTCAGAAAGAAATGTTTCTCTTCCCGCCGGAGTTACACACACAGATCAAAATATAAGTCTGTTTGTTTGTGGTGTTTCTGAGTGTGTATCAGACAGGAGTTGTGGTGAAATTCGCCGCGTGTGTTTGTACAAACTTCAGCGACTGAAGCGGCTCATTTGCATATTCAAAAAATTCTACTTAGCCGCTTGTAACATTTGAAATGCAAACGACTATGATGAGATTCATCAAATCCCTGCACTGCTAAAAATCTCCTTCACAGCTGCGCGAACAACAACTATTAAAAAACAAAAAAATATTATTTATATATATTAAGATACCATCTAAATTTGTAAGACGTCACCAGGTATAACTGTCTTTATCATTATTTACAGTCATAAAAGTGTGGGAGAGAAATTTTGGTATCTAAACCATCTCACTTTAAAAAAAAAAAGAAAAATGAAAGAAAGATAATTCCATTATTAATTTTTCCCTCCTGTTTCCCTCAGAAATAGCTAAATGAAAACATGAAGACATTGTTCTCAGGTGGGATGTTCTGAAGTTAAAACAGATTGTATTGCATGTTGTGTCACTGTTGTGTCACTTGCACTGAATCATGGGAAATGTAGTTGTGCTAGCCGTGGTGTGTTGTTGAATCACTGTCTGCTGAATCTGTTGCTAGCACGTGCTCACTGTCATGACCGGAGGATGCTAGGAGTCTGTGTCCATCCACAATAATAATGTGAAATTTCATTTTCATTTAGTGCTTTTGTGTTTTATTCTCAATGTTTCGTGTTTCAGTCACCTGGTTCATATCAAGTCATTTTAACCATTCATGTCTTTACAGTATTTTACAGTGTTTGAATGCATATCATTGTTATTTATGCTTCTTTGTTTCAGTTTTACACAAGCAGCCACGAGAGGTTTGTCTTTGTCTGCTGGAGCTTGGAAGAATAGCATTAAGGTATATTTTATACACTTCATTAAAAAGTACAGTAGGCCATTTTGGAGAGTTTAGCAGTAGCAAGATCCGTACGGAGCGCTCTTTAAAGCCACGCCCCCTCCAATACATATTTTGACAGGAAAGCTAGACATCCTATCATTGCATTCAGACCGAGTGCAATGATTGGATGAACATTTTAAAAGACATAAATTTATGAATATATTAAGAGCATTTAGTAATTCTATCTAGTTAAAACAAGCTTCTGGAAAAAAATCACCTGCCCTGCCTTTAACTATCAGTCACTATTGATTATAGTCCAGAAGATTCTAGAATGTGAGGCACATGTTATCATTATAAACGGCTGTGACAGGTATAAGGTGGAGCCCCCAGGACTCATAAAGCTGGAAAAGGAGATTGAACAGGAGGAGAAGACCCCCGAACCTCCACCATCTCCCGCACCTCCCACCCCCAACTCTCCATCCGTCTCCCCCGTCAGCTCTCCGTTGGGCCGGAGCGGCTCCGGCAGGAAGAGCAGCGGGAATCTTCTGGACGATGCGGTGAGTGTCATCCGCCGCTGGTGCCTCGTCACGTCTGCGAGAACCTAAAGATAAACGTTGACGCGTGTTTCCAGGTGAAGCACATTTCTGAAGATCCGCCGTGTAAGTGCCCGAATAAGTTCTGCGTGGAACGACAGTCTCAGGGGCGATACCGGGTCGGAGAGAAGGTTCTGTTCATCAGGGTGAGTATAACAAATACAGCAATATAACAGTACAGGCTAGCCAATGAGAAATTGCTTTTTGACACCTACACAGGCAACATCTTGGTGTCCATATCGGTCAATTATGTGGTTAAATGTCCATTTGACAACACCATCCCTTAAAAGACGTCTGTCTCTGTTGGAAGTTGCCCTGCTGTCTTCATATGCAGACATACTTCATAAATGATGATGCTGCCTTAGAATACAGAAATAAAACGCACAATGTTGCTCCCTACCTTTAAAGACAGCGTTTGTGTTTACGCTGCTCATTAGGTTTTGTAACGTAACTTATGTTTCATCATTCATAGCTTTCAGTATAGAGTAAAACATCCACACACAGTGGGGCGTCCCATAAAAGCGCTGACCCCACTAACTGACCGATGGTGATTAGAGAGATGGACACGGGCACCATGGAAACCTGTTGCTTAGCAACACACAACCAAAAGAGCTGAAAATACTTTAGATCTGAATGCCCCCATAACTCAGAGAYGGACAATAATACACTAATAGCTGCTATCAGGAGAGATGAGCGAGTGTGTGTGTGTGTGTGCATGTGTGTGTGTGCATGTGTGTGTGTGTGCGTGTGTGTCTGTCTGTGTGTGTGCATGTGTGTGTGCATGTGTGTGTGCATGTGTGTGTGTGTGTGTGTGTGTCTGTCTGTCTGTGTGTGCGCTTGTGTGTGTTTTGGTTCATTAAAGATCACATTTCTCCTGTCGTTTGGAGCTCATTACAGTGTTTCTCTCGCTGAATAAGAGATAAAGGAATTGTTGCCAGGTTGTCGGCTTGTTAATCTTTAATGAGTTACAGAATTGCTGAAAAACAGCCTAGTGGTTGGATGGTTTTAGCTGATTTAGCTAGTCTGTAGCTAGTCTGACAGCATCTTTGGTTTCTGGGTTGGTTTATGGTGGCTTTACCAGTAGTAACGAAAACTTTGTTCTTTGTACGGAAAACTAGGTTATACTAGTTGGTATTTGCAGCATTGTAGCTGGTTTGTTGTTGGTCCAAGATGGTTTACTAGCAGTAACTAGCTTGACTAAGATGCTCCACATTATAGTAGTTCAGTTGATCAGCTAAACTTTATATGACTTTACAAACACTAAACGAAGTAGCTTTATTTTCCATTATTACTTTTTGTGGATGATTAAATCCTCTATAGAATTATTAGTGGTGTTTACCAAGGTAAAAAATTACTATTACTAATGCTAACATGCTTTTACTCAAACCATATCAAAAGCTAAAGTCACAATTTCGAGAGAATCTTGTGGTTTAAGGTTTAATATCTGACAATAGTTCCGCTGGGACCTCTTACATTTGTTGCAATAAACTCCAGTCAAGTTTGTGCTCATTTTAGCCGCTTAAATCCCATAATTACTCAATGAATATGTTTCCTCTCGCTCTCCACCTTCATTTAAAACAGAGGCTGCAGTCATTCATCACTCTAAACGGCAGCTGATATTATTTTCAGCCCCCATAGACAATCACATTAGTCAGTGCTTGTTGTAATTACTCTGTGTAGTGACTCGGTCTGTATCTCTGCTGCCGCGTATAGAGGGAAACTTGCAACTGCACGCGCGGTGTCATTGTACGATATTAAAATCACCATGAACTCCAAATGGATTATATTTTAAATATTGTTATTCTGAAAGGAATATTGCAGCATTTATTAGAAATGATTTATAGGTGCCTGTCTTTATCTTAATTTAAAAACACAAACCTCCCACCCGCCCCTTGCAAACCTTATTTCTTATTTTGATGACATATGACTGACCCTGAGGACGGGGCTTTGTTGACTGTCCAATGGTCTGGCTTTTTATAATGATCATTATTGAAAACGACAAGCTGTTGTTAAGTAAACAGCAGATTCTCTGTTTATATTCGTCCCCCAGGTTTACATCTTCAATTAAACAAATGGTACCTACACCCTCATTCTTCCGTGTTTTGAAAGGAGTGATTCTATCAGCATAGAAACGTGTTGCCCGGCAACCAAGGCTAAGTCATTCCAGATTTTTTTCCACAAAAAAATCAAAGCGGGTCTCGTTCGCTTTCCGGTGAATTGAACGAATCCTACGAATGCGTCTGAAGGACACGTTCCTTTTGTGTTTGTCTTTCAGAAAGACCTTCTCTGTACAGACAGACCTGATGGTGTAGAATAGACGCTTGCGTTTCAATCAGTTCTGGTCCAAATACACTGTATATTTGGTGTGTGTGTGTGTGGTGAGATTGTTAACCTGTGATGCTCTTGGGAGAAATTGATTGTGTATATTTCCTATTGAGGGAGCTTTGTTGGATAACCTTCAATAATACAGACCAAACTGCTTTATATAACACCATAAGTGTGGGTATAGGCGTCTTGTGGTGACTTGTAGTGTCTGATTGCTATTATATCCGGGGGCTGAGGGCCGCACAGACCCCCATACTGAGGGTCTGACCTGTCGATGTCCCCCGTCAGCCTGCTAAGAGCCTTATGAATTTTTAATATCTTCCCCCAGAGAGTTAATATGAGGTACAGCTCACCGTGAGATTGCTGTTGTTTACTGTGGAGTCTATATTTGTTTTGTCCACAAGCATAGATTGTTTTGGAGCCACAGAGGAAGGTTATTGTGAGCCGTCAGAAGGGCATGTTGTCATTTCTCAGCGTTTGTGAAGCGTTTTGTTGCGCCGCGTGTTTTCAAGGCCGCCGGGATGAATGCTGTGGAGGAGTGCTGATGTTATTGGAGCTGTGATTAACTGTTATTAACTGAAGGGTTTTTCTGTGTATAATGTTCTTTCGAGCTCAGATTAATTGTTTTAGCTGGTGTAAAAACGCATTACATTAATAATGTATTGCACATTAAAAACGGATTATAAATATAAATGCAAACCACATATTTAACAGCAATCAATGTTTTTGTTTTGTTTTAGACACACAAACATGTAAAATAACTTTGTCTTTTAGTTTCATGATGTTAGTTATAAGATCTGACAATAATCACAAAATCGCTCACATTGTTACCATTGAAACCGAACGCATCACTTTTAATGTGTCGCCACATCAGTGTTTAGAAACTCAGATTAGTTTTAATCTAAACTTGGTTTTAAGACTGTATGTGTCTGAACTGGAGCTGGAGGTGAGATAATCTGAGACCGTAAAATCGTGTAACTTCTCAGGGGAATGTACAAACCTGAGAAAATCATTCGCAGGAAATGCAGTTGACTGACACGACGCTCCGTCTACAGCGAGACAGACCGAAGGTGACAGATAGCCAATAAAAGGGTGCGATTATGACACTGAAGGTGTTAAAAGATTTTGGTGGCTGTGGCTTTTTTCACCAAAAGAGTTTTTTATGATTTTTCCTGAATGCCAAAATTAGGCCAGAAAACTTTAGTACAATTTCATATCAATATATCAATAATATCAATAATGATATTCATGGGGACACAAAGAATTGTGGATATGTGACTAAAATTGAAAAACATTTATACTCCAACACTGAATATAAACCTGTATCAGCCAGAGTTGTGCATTAAAGAATTCCCAGTATTCCTGCTTTATTTCAAACAGACACGGCTTTTCCAGCTTTTTCCACAAATGCTTAGTAGATTTTTTTTCCACAAATAGAAAACAGTATATTTGTATTAAAAATAAATAGTGCATGTATCTGTAGATGTATCTGTAATGGCTGAATCTCTGTCTGTGTCTGTAGATGTTACATAACAAACATGTGATGGTGCGCGTTGGTGGAGGCTGGGAGACGTTTGAGAGTTACCTGCTCAAGCACGACCCGTGTCGCATGCTGCAGATCTCACGCGTGGAAGGGAAGATGTCGCCAATAACGGGAAAGTCTCCCAGCATCAGAGACCTCACGCCCGACAGCTATCTGGTGGTGGCAGCCCACTACAAAAGCAAGAAGTGAACCGCCATGGAGAACTAACAAGCGTTTAACTAGTGCAACTATTTCTAACACATGAATAAACGTGTAGATTTGCTTGTTGGACGCAATAATAACGTGTAAGAAAGATGAAACCTTTGGATTAGAGTCTGGAACTGGAATCCAGAAACAATCTTTTATTCTTGTACTTTTATTTTAATCTCAGTTACGTAAAGATCGCTTCTGTCCCAAGGAAGCAACTTGTTTCTTGTTTAGCATCAATTTGACGTAATATACGCTCACGTGACGTAATAAAATTGCTGGATGGATTTAAGTGTTCATTTTGGTCCTGGTGGGTTGATGTGCAAAGCTTCATGTGCTGTACTAACAACCTTAATCATGATATTTTTACCTTTTTTTCAAATCTGGAGTAAGTAATGTGTTATGATGTCATCATGATGTCATCATTAAAAAAGGCACGTCATTAAAAAAGCCACGTTTAGTCATTGTCTGCTGGCTGTTCAAGTGGTGCCATAAAACAGCCATCAAATCATAAACTAATGATTTTACATTATTAAACCTATAAAGAACTTTTTAAGCGTTTATTATCTGATCTGAGATGAATGGAGATCTTGCGTCAATAACAAACTTTATTCAAGCAATGACTGTTTGTAGTTGTTCTGTTACGTTTCAGACAGAAGTGTGTTGCTGCCCTCTTCAGGTTAATACATTTGTTACGCAGCATCTGAAATACTTCACCCAAAATCAAGTTAAAAACCTGCATGATTTACTTTTGGTAAAAGTTTTTAAAAGCTTAGGAACAGAACAAGGTCTAAACTGAAGTATTATTCACTGAAAATCTACCAGGTTTGATTCATTTCATGAATGGACTGTGAAGAAATTAAGTCACACGTTACAAAAACCACATTATTTTAAAATAACATGGATGAGTAAATAATGATTTTGGGGTGAAATATCCCTTTAACAAAACAACCTGAATAACCATGAGTCGTTTCATTCAATACATATGATGCAAAACTCATCATAACAGTTATTGAAAGTCATTAAAGACATAAACCGGTATGTAATAGTATTCAGACTGCTACATAACTTGCCACTGCTGCATGACACAAAAACAAAATTATGTCTTTAACTTGACAAAACAGCAAGAACTCTTCTGATAGGCTGAAAAACGGTAGTGACTATCTGATAGGAAATGACACATTCAACTTGGTTCGTAAGAACAGCAAGGAATACAATCAAGAGGCAGTGAAAGTGCTCAAAAAAACTACAATATTTCATCCGTAACTTCACTCTTAAATATTAAACATCACCTCCAACATGCTGTACAATCCTGACAATAGATCTCATATTGAAAACCTCATTACC
This sequence comes from Yasuhikotakia modesta, assembly GCA_036877545.1. Taxonomy (NCBI): domain Eukaryota; kingdom Metazoa; phylum Chordata; class Actinopteri; order Cypriniformes; family Botiidae; genus Yasuhikotakia; species Yasuhikotakia modesta. The sequence continues at coordinate 13,995 of JBAJNP010009228.1, forward strand.
GCAACACAATCCTACAGGCAAAACCATCTGAATGAACTGAAATAAATATATGTGCTGTAATCTATTACAAAACATGCTTTTCTGTGGAATAAATGTATATTAAAATGACATTCAGATTTAAAGTGTTTTAACAATGTTGAAAATAGAAAGCACTTCGGTATAAAAGCAGTTTGTGTGTGAAAATAATTAAACTTTTAATCTGAACAGTTTGCATAAATAAACATTCATTGCTAGTTAGCATATGTTGGCGTTGTAAAGGGGCGTGGCCTGTATGCACTGGCCAATCAGAAGGCCTGGAGGATAAAGCGCTTGGCAAAACCTTTCTACGCACACACTCTCCTGCTAGCGTCACTTCAAAACAAGACTAAAGAACAAAACTTTCAAGAATCTCTCAAGTCGGTGGAAAAACAAACAGGTGAAGGTGAATCTTCAGTGGAGACACACCAGCGATCTTCCCTCCAGCCTGTGTTAGCCAACCTGCCACTGAAACACAGAAAATAACAGACTGTATTTAAGACACAGTTGTGATGTGATGGTGTTGTGATGTGATGAAGTTCCTCATGTACCTTCAGTCCACCACCTGCAGCAGGAACTGAGTTCATGGCCTCCTTCTCCATTTCTTCCTGTTTCTTCTTTTTCCTTTCCAAGGCTTCCGGGTTTTTGATCCCTCTGTAGGTACTCTACACACACACACACACAATAAAATACAGCTAATGGAAGTATTCATGCAATCTAAAACACATTTTAATAACTCATAACATTTTCAGTGTGATTAATTGCAGTGAATGTTATTGAGTGCTCACATGCATCTTAAACATGCTGGAGGTGTGAACAGTGATGTGTGCATGTACCAAATCTCTGAAACTCAATCCTACTGCCTCTGATGACATCATACACGGCCTCTGGTGACATCATACACTGATTTGTGATATGTAACAGGGCAGTGAAGACACTAAAGTGAACACAATGCATGCTGGTACTGAAACGAATTGGGACGCAGCTAAGCTCATTTTAGCCTTTGACGTCACAGAAGAGGGTTGTCATGGTGATGCAGCTTCCAGAAGTGTGGGGGCAGTAAATGAGGGGCTTTACTTACCGCGCTGCCTTAGCTCTACGTTTTGCCATTAACCTCTAAGAGACAGTAAAAAGTCCCACCAAACACGTAAACGCTAAAATCATTACCAAAACTCTTCATTTATTATTCATTCATACTGTAGCTAGCTGCCCATTTAGTAGCAACATTTACTGTCATGTGATATATTTTATTATCAGAACACTGTGTTTTGGAGCCTTAAATGTGTGACTTTTATTTTGAAAAGGACTCTGGCTGTCAGATGTGATGGCAGACAGAGCGCATAGTTGTTGACCTCACGTGATTGGATGGATCTAATGTTGACCGTTCATCATCTCTTATAAAACAGATACTTCAGTCAGCAATAACACTGTCATTATGTGTCACAGAAACCCTTCAGTCTTCCATATAAAGTGACTTTTTTTACAAACTCATCTGATTATGACAAACAGTTATTTTTCAATTGGGAATAATGGGCAATTATGAATCTTTTGCAATAAGATCAGAAGGGTGCATTAAAACAAATGAGGTCATTATCTGACTTGATAATTAAGTTTGTGTTTTCTGAGCATGTGATGGTGACCTCCATGTCTACACAATCATCAACAACATCATTTAAATCATCCAATCCGTGTTTCCGCACCTCCTTCTGTCGCTTCTCTGCAGCTTCAGCCAGCTGTTGTCTCCTCGTCTCCTGTGAAAACAAAGAGAAATAACAGCAAACATGGTACAGCATCACTGAATATTACTGACTCATTCAGGACTGTAGTAACACAATCAAATTATAGTATAAAATAGGTTTAAATTCCTGCATTGAACACACACAGATTGGATGGAATATTGCATCCCACAATGCAATTTTCCAAGCTGGTGTATGGATTTAAAGTCAACAAAGAGGACAACACAGCTCATATGACATCACAGCCAGGACAGATGATATGAATTACTATAATAGACTATATATTAATTATACTTAATAGTAAATATTGTGTTTACACGACATACATCACGTCATTGTTAATGACAATCCAACATTTTGCAGTCGTGCAACCTTTGCAGAAACAAGAGGCGAGCTGTAACAAACGCGATGGCGTCACGTTTTATTTATGACATCATATTTCATAAACGTTAATTATGACGCTACAGGACGGAAGCTGTTGTGCACAATAACCCAACAGCCCCACATCGACCGCAAACGCAAAGATTTACAACTAGCAAGTGATATACATGAAAATATTGATGAAGATCAGAAAATACTCACGGGGTCTGGCGTGGCCACATCATCATCATCCTCAGCTCCACTCAGACACGGCAAACACATCCCCATACTGACAGCCAGTGAAGAACAGCCACAAATAAGTGAATCTCGTCGTTTATTGTTATTTCAGAGCGACCTGACAGGTTTTCAGCCCTTCTATAAACTCACTATATATGTAAACAAAGCTACTTTAGCGGGCTATCGCTAGCTATGAACTACATTCACGGCACTAATGCGCTAACGCAACCCTCGGCAAACCTCTTTCTGACGTCCCCTGACATCTGGACGTTGAGTTATTAAAATAAATAGGAAATATTTGCTAAAATGATGGGGTCTCTGCCGATCTGTTAGTCGAGAGGTGGAGGTGACGCTCGAGCGTGACAGCGCCACGCTGCGGTGCGGAAGTGACGTAACACGCTATAAGACGTATAGGACAAAACGTATATCCTTTAGAAGTGCAGTGATAATTAATATTTACCGTACAAGTCTCTTAAAGTCCGTTTTAAGTAACTAAGGGAACTTTTTGCCATGTGTTATATTTTCTGGGAAATAAAGTAGGATGTAGGTTTAGTTGATGGGACACGATAGAGTTCACAAAAACTGAAGTCTTTATTTGACAACCCCTTAATATAAAACAAACATTTGTCTCACTGGATTGTTGACTAAAACCCTTCATTGTCCTTTAAACCTGGGTCTGTGTCACGTTTATTTTCAAGGGGCGGCGCTAGAGATACCGGGAATTAATAGTTTTAAATAAAGCTTTGAATGTATTTATTAGTATTTCTGATGCCTCGTGACTAATTGCGAATTAAAATGATTTTTATCTGAACCAAAACGCAGATATTATTTTCTTGTCTTGTCGATTCACACAATCTTTAAATCCTCACAAGAACCGCCCACTGAGGCGAATAGAACTGATTGACATGTAAACCGACCAATCATCGCTAACAATTTAGCCGCTGTAGGACGCAGCCAATGACGGCCGATGTTTCGCAGGCAGGCGGTTTGTTTGTATGTGACTGAGTTGATTATTATTAAATATCTTAAGATTAAAAAACAGCAAAACGAGGATATGAGACAATAATACACATAATTCAGTGAGGTAAGTGTATTTAAAGTGCTAGACTGAATAACTGTGTTTATTGCGATGCTTTTAAACGGAGAGATGAGTTGTGTTGGACAGCGATGCTAAATGTTTGCATTTGTTATTACTAAATGTTATTAGTTTCCTCAATAACACGATGGCTTTGTTTCTCTATTGCATATTTAAAGTCATTCGGTGAGTTTTGTTATGACGCTATGATAGCAGATAAGTATGCCTGTGACGTACGTGTTGACACCGTGACGTGTTATTTAAAGTGTATGGCGTGTATTTTGACACACGTGGATGTCTATGAACTCACGTGCACTTTAATGGTAGTTATTCATTGCATGATCTTACATTGGTAAATATTTAATCGGTTGTATTTGCACCAACTGTTGTATTGTTTCATTGCGATAAAAGCACGTTTTTGACATTAGCCACTATAGCAGTGACATGTTAATTATATAAAGTGATTCGGTTCTGTTCGTTTCTAATCGAGTCCACTATTGATTTTACGTCTGACTTTGTTTATATCCACCAGAATTGGGTTTTGGCATAAATTGTAATGAACGAGGGGGTGAATGTGTTTGGACACAGTTGGACATGTCCCAACAGTTTGTTTTCTGTGTGGAGAGCTAATATTACTTCATACACTATTATCTAAATACTTTATTAACATTTTGCACATCAGCAAACTGTTTCCATTATCCCCGAAACATCCCAGATTTGTGTTTAAGTTAAAAAACGAAACCAATCGTTTATTTTATAAATAGCACGTTGAATAATAATAGTAATTATTATTGTTATTATTATAAATTATAGGTTATGCATGTAACTGACTATATGTTACAAACAGATGCCGGAGAGAAATTCCCAGTCTTCAGTTTCTCCAGCAGGTGGCAGCATCGCGTCTTTAGAAATAACATGCGGCGCATTGCAGTAAAGTCATACGACCAGGGGTTCAAAACAAGCCGCAAAAGCGACGATCGCTGGGACAAATCGCGCATAGAGGAGCTGTGTGTTCATTGTTGGCACAGATGGCTCGTGTGATCACAGAAGTACGACATGCATAAACAAAATCAGTGTTTGGTATGTGAATAAACACGGAGTTAGACTGAGTGCCTCACGTATTGGACAT
>JBAJNP010009229.1:0-18542 GCA_036877545.1 Yasuhikotakia modesta
CTGTACACGGTGGCTCTGGATGTTTCTACTGCAGACTCAGTCCACTGCTTTCGCAGGTCCCCCAAGGTCTGGAATCGGTCCTTCTCCACAATCTTCCTCAGGGGTCTGGTCACCTCTTCTCGTTGTGCAGCGTTTTCTGCAACACTTTTTCCTTCCCACAGACTTCGCACTGAGGTGCCTTGATACAGCACTCTGGGAACAGCCTATTCGTTCAGAAATTTCTTTCTGTGTCTTACCCTCTTGCTTGAGGGTGTCAATGATGGCCTTCTGGACAGCAGTCAGGTCAGCAGTCTTACCCATGATTGCGGTTTTGAGTAATGAACCAGGCTGGGAGTTTTTAAAAGCCTCAGGAATCTTTTGCAGGTGTTTAGAGTTAATTAGCACAATTAGACATTTTCTCACTAGAATGCACAGGACACACAACAAGTTTAACAATGTCTTTCAGGAGAAGAATGAGTTTCCAATTGGGTTCACCCTGAGGTATGTTTTCCAACAATTAATGGTATTAGCAGCAGCAAACACCAATTCACACCAACATGTGTGTTTCCCCCAATAGTTTTTCCTTGCAAAAGTGAGTGAAAGCACATGAGGGCGATTGGTTTTATCTCCCCACTTGAATTGGAATCAGCTTATTAAGTTGATCAAAGGTGAAATTTTTTGTAGCAAGCATTGTTTAAAACACTATCTTCCGCTGAAACAAGGGAATTTGAGCTCTAGCTCAAAGGGAATAATAAGTATAATTAACGGTAATCAATTACACGAATTACGTAGTATGTACATGTTTAGATGTTCTATCTGACTAAGCAGAATTAACCGTAATTCAGAACATTCGTTTTATAGATTATTAATTATTCTTTAACTCTAAGAAATATTATTTCCTGTGGTCTTTAGAAAATAAAATTCTTACTGATGTACAGTGCTTCTTCAGAGCATGTAACAAGAAACAATCGCAAGTGGATACATAAACATTTAACTACACTACACAGACAAACTAACGTTAAACGAATAACACATTTAACAAACACAAAGAGATGCTAGTTTTACAACTGGCAACAGACTGAGAGAGCTGATAAGATCTCTGGGGGTGGCATGGTTTACTGGGACCCTTGGCCCCCTGGTGGGGACTTCCCCCCATTTTTTAAATCATATCTGAAGCTGTTGCACATCAGATGGCTCCTGGCCCTGATGTGGTCTCAGGACCACATGCTACAATTTCTTTGTTTGCAAATATTTCAAAGCATTCAGCCAACTCAACAGGCACTATACCTTCTAGGAGATCGTGTATGAGAGGTTCTCCAATAAAGGACAAGCATTTTTTACACCACATGCTTCTCCTTTCTGCTACATGCATCTGCTACATGTACATCATGCTGCTCTTCAGATCTGAGAGGAAAAGCACCATCTCTGACCTCCTTTGACTGAATATCTGTGCGTGTAGCAGTGCAAAACCTACAAAAACTTCCCCTGAAAAATTCTCAACAAAACCTGCTAAAGCATGTGCACCAAGACCGCAACCACATACTGCACTGTGCCTCTGATAAATGTTTTCAAGTGATTGATAAACACGCCCTGTTGCTGTAAAGTGATGAGATCGTTCACAAGAGTCTTAAATTTTTTCTATAGCCATAGACCTTCACATCATCACTTTTACATAACAGAGCGAGATAAAGATGAAGTACAGCTTGGTGGTAAGTTCCCTAAGATCCAATCGTAATTGTAGGGGCAGTTGTGGTCTACTGGTTAAGGAGTCAGGCTTGTAATCAGTAGGTTGCAAGGCACCTAACCCCCGATTGCTCCCCGGGCGCTGCAGGGATAGCTGCCCACTGCTCCGGGTGTGTGTGTGTTCACGACTTGCAGTGTGTGTTCACTCCTCACATGGATGGGTTAAATGCAGAGGTCACATTTCGGTTATGGGCAACTGTAACTGACAAACATGTTACCTTCACTTCAATACACTGCACAGATCTTATGCTTTTTGCGTGACGTCCCTAATGGATTACACAGCTCAAAGTCATCTACGTACAGACACAAGGAGAGTCTGAGCTCAGTCCCCGAGAGAAGCTCATTATCTTTAAAGTGTTGACCATCTTTGAAAGATCTGTAAGATCCATCATTTATGATTTGCTGCCCTGTATGACCACTAACAACTTTATCAAATATGTGTTTCTGATTAAGCAGCTGTTGTAAAGATTTAAGGATGGGTATGTATTGGAAAGATCTATTTTTTTTCAGACTGAAGAATCATTTCAACAGGTTCAATTACCTCAAAATTGTCCCTGTAATATTTCATGCGCTTGTAGGCAGTGGCTAAAGGACCATCTTTTGAAGTAGCTTTCAATAGAGGATTGGATGATGACTGATAAGCTCTTTTATAACCAGCTGATCTACATGAAGATCATGTTTCTGAAAGGTATCAATAATAACTTGCGTTGAGACAGATCCTGATGCAGAACTGATCAAGTACTGCAAATCTGTGACAAGTTCATCAATAGCATTACTAGGGACATGAAAATAATTTTCAAGTTTTAGCAAAATGGATGCAAATGGTTTGTGCTTCGCGCTTTCGTCTGTGTTCCGTTCTGTTCCGTTACTCCGCCTCTAAGTGAGCAGCTATGGTAACCGCAAAGATCAAATTTCATGAGGTTTCGCGTTTTACTCTACAATGTTAAGTTGGCCAATCAAACCCTCATTAAGTAACTAAGTAATTTAAGGGTTAAGTAATTAAGTAATTTGTAGAAATAACTTAGTTAATAATTTAGTTACTTTTATTTTTTATGTACTGTGAACAAGGGTGGGTGTAGTAAAATTAGTGAAGATTCATTTTTTTGAGTGTACCTGGTCGTTGGAAGGAGGGGTGGTTTTCCTCATTGGCACATGTTCAGTCTGTCTGGGAGGGAGCCATCACTGTCACAGGAAGGTGGTAATGTCCTGTAGTTAGTGATGGATTGAATGCCGTGCCACATGCACTGGGTGTCATTGCTGTTGTTAAAGTGGTTGTGGATTTTCTGGGCATGTGTGCGCTTTTCTCATTTTGAAAGCACATTTCTCAAACTTGGGAAATGTTTAGTGTTGTGGCCTGATTACTATGATGTGGTTATTGTAAGTCACTGTTATAGTGAAACCAACCTGCAAGTAAATGTGACATCTAAAACAGATTTTATATAATCCACTTTTCAAAATCCACAAAATAGAGTTAAATGCAAGTGCCTACATGAATTGTTTTCGAAAACGCTTCCTGTGGCAATAGTGCCCTTGTAATGATGGATCTGATAACATGGGATCTATATTCAGCTTTTTATTAACAAACGTAATCAAACAGGGGTCAAAACAACAGCAAACAACATCACAGAAAATCCACAAAGTCCAGGCAATAGGTTGGGGCAGACGGCAAACAACAAGGGAAATCCAGAAACAGGTGGTAGCCAAATAGTAGGCAGAGAACAATCTGAAAACAATACAAAATCCAGGTAGATACACGGAGAACTAATTCACAGAAAAATGCTCAGCTGAGTTGTCAGCCGGGGCAAAACAAGACTTTGCAACATGTGAATGGAATGGGTGAGTATATTAAGAGTTCCTGTTTAGGAAGTGGCCGCCACCTGTGGTGGGTATGGCCCAGGTATGGGAGTTGTAGTTCTTAATATTAAAGAGAGGGCTTCCGCTGGTGGCGATCGGAGGGAGCCACAGAAGCCAGATTTTGTCACAGCCCTCATGCTTGTGCCCATCATTCCTGCTTACAGCTATATTTTTTGGTTTTATTCAAATAATGATAATAATAAAAAGAAACTATAAGAAATAATTATATGTGGTCATTGTACCATTGGTTAAACACCATGTTTTAACTGCTAAAAGTTAATAATCATCTTAGATTTTTGCACAATTATTTATAGTTTATTTTATTAAACTTACTAAATAAACGTGTTAAATTAATATGACGCTTGAAAGTGTTAAGATTGGGACTCAAATGTGGTGCTCTGCATTTCCACAGTATCTGTCATGCCAGAGCTTCCCTAGTTCCTCACCACATTAGAGCCCTCCCATGTCATAATCCACAGCCAGAACACAGCGGCATCACGGTTTTAAAAAGTTCAAGCTTTTTTTTCGCAGTGGCACGCAGTGGCACGTTGTTGCATAGTGGCTGTATAAATGACAGTTAAAAATATCCAAGGATATTTACAATGTAGTTTTTGAAAAATTACATTGAAAAATAATTGACGACTCACGCGTGACTACGTTGTGTTTTGTGGTGTCTCCCCCTTGTAGGTGTCATTGTTGTTTGTTTTGACCCGTCCCTGACACTACTTCAGTGTTTCCTAGGGAAGCTGTCTAAGCTAGTGTAAGCAACCCAACAGGTAGACAGTGGCAAAGAACCAAAACTTCACTTGATTACTTAATGGAGAAAAAAACTTCAGTTCAGTTTTCCCTTTGCCACATTAAAGGTGATCTAGAGTGGTTGAACGAGTATTGATTATTGTTGTGTGATGTGACATAAAGAGAATAGCACTTTGGTTAAATCTGTAATGCCTCAGAAGCTACCTAAAAACCATTTTTATGGTGGGGATATTTAATGTGTGAATTTGTGCGTTCTGTGCAAATTCTGCGCCACTGGAGGGGCTCCGGCAACCTCATAATGAAATGCAGAGTGCTTCACGCTGATGGCTGCCTTCACTGCCACACAAAAGAATAATTATGTGACATCGTCCCTGGCTTCTGAACACATGCGGAACATTTACTGACACAAACACACTTATTTGTTTGAGCCTGAATCAGAAGAGGACACTAAATTGGAGGAAGAACCTGTTCAGCAAAAGCTGGATTTAAATGTTTCTCAATGGTAAGTTATTTGGAATGTTTGTTTGAACGCTTTCAGCGTTACATGCCCACAAAGTTCTCCTGTCATAAACAAGTTATAGCCACTACATCCATTTGTACATTATTCCTTTGCATAATCATGAATCAATACTTTATACAAACTATAGTTTAATGTAAATACTGTTTATGAACAGAGGCTTCAGGTTTGGGTGTTAAGCTTGGGCTGACGGTGCGCATCTGCTCCGTTTGAAACGAAAACAGAACTATTTAAAATAAATTTGAGCAACTGTGTAAAGTCAAGAATTAATATTAGCATGACAGCATAATTGGGCCAAAAGTTTATCAGTATTGAATGGTGTGCATTTACCTGAGCCATACATTCACTGCCATAATGAATAACACTCAAAGAGAGCAAACATAATAACATATCTTTGTATTTATTTTAATATATACCATGGCTGTTTGTCACTCAGAGGGACAGGTAGACCCAAGGTGACCCATTGTCTAGCAGTGTGTAAGTAGACTAATCCACAATTATTTGAGCATTGAAAACAACACAAAAAAAGAGTAAGTACATAATTGCAATAACAAATTTTTTTAGTTAAGCAAATCAACCACACATCATACACATCTTGAATCATACCCAGAACAAATGTACTAAATGTCATTCTCCTTTCTCCCTGTGTCTTGCAGGCAATGCAGATTTTCATCTTCATCTAAACATGTTCAATGTCCTCTTTAAATTCAAGATGGAGTCTTTTTGCTGGCTGTGACTTGACTGGTGTTGAACTAAATAGCATTGAAGCTGCAGTAGCCATAGTGCAAACAGCCTGTATGCCTGTCAACAAAATAAAGTCAGGCTCTGAATGTATATTGAATAAATATGAATACAGTGTTGAGTGTTAATCCATTCTAAACAGAATACAATTATGTAACTGATTGACAAACAGGATAACAGTTAAGATTATCTTGAAGAATTAAACAAATAATACAGAACAACTTCTTTACAGTAACTCGATTACAATCACAAGCTATTTTCATGCAGAAACGTGGGACACTGAGTTGACTCTGTTCCGGAACTGTGGTCCAAGTGTTGTTCCTCTAGACTGGGTTTTCTGAAGATTTGTTCAACAGCCTCTCTTGTATCCTGGGGACGAATGTGGGACGTATCAACACTCTGAAATAAATCAGAGAAAAAATCTATGGATGTTGTTAACATTTGTTTACATTGCAAATGCTAGCCGTACACACATCAAAATGAATATGTTTTAATTTTAACAATTAAAAAACAATCTAACAATGTAAAACGTACAGCTTGTAATGATTGTTGAGTGATGTAAAATGAGTGGAGTATTAATAATCTGCAGCTAAATGTCATGGGATCCAGTTAAAAATAAACTGTAGCCATGCGTCACAGCCATTTTTTTCGGTGGGGATGAAAGGTTTGCACACCGCTTGTACAGCCGGGGAGAGCAGCAAACCTATGAATGCGAATTGCCATTTTGCCTTGAACTTCACAATGTTGCTGCCGTAATAATATTAGCAGGGACAGGCTCGTTGGGGGCGACAGGCCTATGCAAATAATTTTCGTGAAGAGGGGGTGAGTAAGACACGTATGACGTAATTAGGTGCAGCTTTCCAGATTAAGACTTGTTTTAGGCACACATTTTTATAACAGCGTTCTGCTGCTTTCCAAGAAGACTAGAAATAAACAGATATTGACACTAGGTCCTCTTTAAAGCTGTAGTCTGTAACCGTGACTACCACTGGTTAAAAGAAATGCTGAATCATTAAGTGATAAAAGGTGTCAACAGTGGATGAGGCCATGATGTTGATAACATGAATTTACTCATAGCACTAACAACTCAATTTAAAGAACTTTTGTCATCCCAGAGGGAAATTGCTTTGCCCTATCACAGTCGACTTTGTTTGTGTTTGATGGAGAAGGTGAATGGTGGCATCATCCACTCCAAGTTGAGGCTGATAGGCAAACTGTAGCAAATCAAGGAAGGGTTTGACATGGGGCCGAATAAATCTGAGGATCAGTCTCTCAAAATCTTTAATTAGGTGAGAGGTCAGTGCTACTGGCCTGTAGTTGTTGGGGACACAGGATCATCCTACCTTTGGTACCTGCACTAAGATGTTTTCCATAGAAACGGGACCAGGTGTAGGCTAAGGTTGAAGATGTGATGTAGCACAGCACACAGTTGCGGGACGCAGGCTTTTAGAATTCTTGGGCTGATTAAATCATGGCCCGCAAATCATACCATGACAAAAATGGTTTACAAAATGTGCAATACATATAAACAGAGATTTACAAGAAGATATGTACAACATAGTGCAAACTGTGCAGTAAATGGTGTTATTAAATGTAAATAACACAGTAAATGTGTATCTTTGTATAATAATCCAAAGTGCATTGATGGTCCTCGGACTGCTGTTTCTGGTCCACAGGCTCCTGAGGCCCCTGCCGGAAAGTAAACTGGCTAAAGACATGTTGAAAATGTCTGCCACATGTGTTGAGGGTCAGAGTTGGAAAAGTGATCCTCTAGTTTTAGCTTGCAGCAGTGCTTGGCCTTTTTGATGCCTCTCTTCAGATTTGCCCTGGAAGTGCTGCAGGCCTGTGCTTCACCTGATCTGATGGCAGTGTTGCATGCTTTCAGCAGGAGCCGCACCTCCTTGTTCATCCATGGCTTCTGGTCTGGGTATGTGGTGATTTCTGGGTTATAAAGATGTCAGTGGTGGTCTTGATGTAATCCAGAACAGGGGTGTTGTAAATGTCTATGTCCATGTGAGCGGCACATGTTGCCTGTGAAACAAACATACTCCAGTCTGTGTTTTGAAACCTGTTTCGGAATGTGAAGTCTGCCCCCTCTGGCCACACTTTGATGGTCCTCACTGATGGCTTCACATGGTTGATGAGGGGTGAATACTTGAGGGGTGAGAAACAAAGAAAGGTGATCTTATTGCCCGGGGGAGGGGGGTCACAGTGTAGTCTTCAGCCAAGGTTGTGTAGACATGGTCCAAAGTTTTGTTTCCTCTGAGGTGACAAGAAATGTTTTGGTGGAATTTGGTGAGCCCTGCCTTTAGGTTTGAGTGATTAAAATCTCCGGCAACAATAAATGCAGCCTCCCGGTGAGCAGTCTGTTGTTTACTGATGGCTGCATAAGGTTGTTCATAGCAAGCTTGGCATCAGCAATGGGAGAAATGTAAACAGCAGTTATAATAGAGGAGGTAAACTCCCATTGCAGATAAAACAGTCTACACCTAACCCTGAGAAACTCTATGTTAGCTGAGCAGTGTTTTCCGACAGTAACAAAGTTCATGCATCAAGCTTTGTTAACATGAATGCACATTCTTTTTGACTGTGAGGCAACACAGTCTGTTGCCTCTGGTCTTACTGGAATCAACTGCCGTCCTGTCTGCCTGGAATGTATGTAGTATGTTTCTGTGTAGATCATGACATTACAGTTTAAAAGTCTTGCTGTCGCATATTGTTCATTTTGTTCACCAATGACAGTACATTGGCAAGAAAAATGCTGGATAGAGATAGCCGGTGTGGTGTTATCGTTGGCTTAGCTCTTAGCCCTCTGCGCTTCCCCTGCTTTTGTTTCCGATTATGACGCCATCTTTGAGTATTTCCGTCTGGCTGCATAGGGTGCACCGGTTTGTATGTTCTGGCGATATTAGGGACTAGACGAAGATTGCTGATAAAACTGTTCCGCATGAACAAGCTGTCTTTCTATTGGTGAGTTATATGTTATTGTGACATATATGTTATATATGTCACATGTGCGGCATGACTTAAACAGAGAACGCGGAGAAACTGAGATTCTAGAGCCAGAAACGGGTTTATTCAAATCCATCTAAACCAAAACATAGGCACACCATTACATTCAGACGTTTAGATGATAAGACGAGAACCGACAATGAAAACAGAAACATGAACAACTTAAATGGGGAAACAAATCAACAGAACAGGTGAACACGATCAATAACCACAGGTGAGGTAGATTAACGAAAACAAGAAACAATGGGAGAAACCAAAAGAAAGAAGTTAACGGGGGAAGCGTGACAGTTATCTGGTCAAGACAAGTTTATGGTCACATTTGCTTGTATGTAATAAAATGCACTTGGGTTCTTAAACTTGCCTGCAGAGGATCTATATATGATACTCTTAAAGTATTACATAATTTGAAATATTGTTTTTAAATGATAAATATAACTATTAAACAAAATGTAACTTTTTTTCACATTGCAGGAATCATACCATGATCAACAAGTTCGGACATTTCTAACGTATCATGAGTCAGATTACCAGGGTGTGAAGCTGATTGGACTAGAGGACAGTATAGATCATGTGACTTCACGTAACATGGGCTTGTAAGTGTGCTCTTAAAATGCATTAATTTTTGCACAGATTGTACACTTTCATCTGAGTCTTTTTGAGTAATATGCATATGTCTCAATAAAATGTATTACTTTTAAATACTAAAGTTTATTATTTTTAAATACTTTTCAACCGAGTCTTTTCGAGTGATGTGCTTATGGCTCTGTAATGTTTTGTTCACTACATGAACCTGTAGATTATATCAAGCTATTTAACATAACTATGCCAGAGAACTCCTTGCTTTGAATATTCCAGTAACAATTGTTTTCTTTTTTTGTTTCAGCAATATGTGTCGAGATGACTTAGACTGTGAATACTACTTCAGCATAGATGGGGATGTGGTTTTGAAGAATGAAGACACACTTAAAATCCTTATTGAACTCAATAAGTAAAGCATTAAGACTAATTAAAGACAGAATTATAAAAAACAAATAAAACATTTCAGTAGTTTGACATGCTGTGATGCTGATTCTTGAATTGTCCTATTAAAGTATGATGGCTGGCATTGCTAGGTGGAGGAACTTCTGCTTATTAAAGGAATGATTGGAGGACCAAATCATGCTTTTGACATTAAGAAGATTCTAATTGCATGATTCTCATCTAAATTGGGAGGCTCACAAATAAGTCAAATACCATGTCATTACTTTATCATTATTTTTATAACTCTACAGGCCAATAATTGCTCCAATGATGACCAAACCTGGGCGGCTGTGGACAAACTTCTGGGGTGCTCTTAGTGCAGATGGATACTATGCCAGATCAGAGGATTATGTGGATATAGTTCAGGGACGCCGAGTGTAAGTTCATGTTTAGTGTCCATGCTTTACTTCAGAAAATCATGTTTCTCACAGTCTCTCAGGTGTCTCTCCCTGAGTCCCTCAGGTGCTTTTTTACAAACCTCAAGAGGGCTTTCTTGTGTTTTGCACTGTGGAGAGGCTTTCATGTAGCCACTCTGCCTAGATATACTGCCTAAATACACTGTTAAGGATAATTCTTTGGAACTTTCCTAGGGGTTTGTGGAATGTGCCATATGTGTCTCACATTTTCCTGGTGAAAGCAGACGTGTTAAGGACCAACCTCAAAGCTCCCAACCTGTTTGAGCCTGCAACAATTGATCAGGATATGGCCTTTTGTGCAAATGTCCGAAATAAGGTAAGAGAAATCAACAAATAAAAAATGGCCTACTAATAAATTAAAAATAGATGTTGCATCAAATACAATACTCTGCTTTCATTATAGCCCATGCGATGCTTAATGAATGAGTTGCTTTATGAATGAGATTTCTATTTCTAGGGTGTCTTCATGTTTGTAACAAACACACACATTTTTGGACGAGTTCTATCTACAGAAAATTACCAAACAAACCACTTGCATAATGATCTCTGGCAGATATTTGAAAATCCATTGGTAAGACAAAAAGTGCAATTTTTCATTAAAATATATTCATCAAAATAAGACTTTTGCAAGAGCCTGTTCTATTTCTGTATTGTTCTGTATCTATTGTCTTGAGCAGGACTGGGAGGAGAGATACATTCATCCCAATTATTCAAAGGTTTTGAGAGATTATCTGGTGGAAACAGTGAGTATTTACCCACAAACAAAACTAAGATTAAGCATATTCAAAATTAAGTCTGTTTATGAATAAAATAACAAATAAAAATGAAAAAAAAAATAAAAATGACTCCAAGCAAATGTGATAAAACAGTTAGGTAAAATGGTTAAAGTTAGATAAATTAGGTTAGGTATGTCACCCTGGTTCCCTGAAGGTAACATGACAATGCGTCAGTCCAATAGGGGGCGATATGCCACACAAAGGTGACGACCAGGAAGCATAAAGGCGCACGTGCAGAGCAAACCAGTAGCTTCAGAAAGGAATTCAGGAAGTGCACACAGGGATGCCAAAAGTATGGCCTTGAGACGCAGCCCCTCGTTCTCTTCAGAGAACCAGGGTAGATATGTAACCTGATACATCTTTCAGGAACTCAAGCTGTGTCGAAACACTATGGGAATGAGATGCCAACTCCAGACTGAGGGATCCCTGCCCTGTATGAAAGAGCAGAGCTACGGCAAAGGAGCAAGGAGTCATAAATGGCTTGAACGGAAGGCCACAGGACCTAAAATAGTTCATAGGAGTGGAAAATCTCACAGTGTTGCAGGTGTCCTGAACTGGAACACCTGCAGAAAAGGCCTCAGAGGCCGCCATACCTCATATGAAGTCCCAAAGGGAGGAGGACAACAAGGCCTGCAGCACGACCGGCCTTAGTGTTGAGGAAGGCACTATTGGCAACCCACTCAGGGGTAGAAAAATGCTTTGGTCAGAGATGCGCAAAGTCTAGATAAGTAAGGGAAAAGGAAAAGAAAAAGGGGCCCTACAGAGGAGCATGATGGCAATTTCTGCCTATGATAAGAGGTTCCCTCTCAAGGGGGTTGTTATTGTCTAGCAGTCCCAAACTCTGAGCCATCGAAAGAGAGAGATAAGTGCACACAATTGTGCCAATTAAGTACTTTGAATTGAATTGAGAGAGAGGAATAATTCATTTATCCTGATGAAATTCAGCATTGGGAAACAAATAGCTGGCTAGCATCTGCTCAACCCGTAGCATTGGCTTAGACTCGTGCTCATACAGAGAGAACTCATCAATGCTTTCTACGTCCACTTCCTCAGAAGGTGGGAGGCGGAGCATCGTGCCCTTCTTCCCAGGGGAAAGGAGACCACAAGGCGGGTTTCTGAGCCCAGGGGGAGCATGGAGTCTGGTTGGTGAGGGATGAGAAAGGGACTCACCCATCTCGATTCTCCCCACCAGCTCCATGTGGCACTACGGTCATTGCCATCATGCTGCCTCGATGAGAGCGGCACAGTGTAGGCACAGCGGTGGAGACTCCCTCCTCAAAAGGAGCTATCCAAGAGCAACTCTCTCAAGAGCTAACTAAGCTTGCTTCGCTCTCAAACAAACAACAGAAAACCGCATGTGTTGAACCTGAAGATAGTATTTATATTGCAGGTGATAAACAACATGCCATCTAAAATGTTGAATGTTATTAGCTTTTTCACCAGAGAAAGCCCATGTAGAGTGAAGCATTTGCATTGAGAACACGTGCAATGCGCACCATCAACTCTCTCAACTCTCAACTTAAAATGCATATATCCCACCCGTAGATAGTACTTCTGTCATGGGTGAGAAGGAACATGTGGTCTAAAAACTGAATGTTATGCTCTCCCCTTTTTCTTATGTTTTACACAAATGTCCAGTGCACATATGGTTTTAAGCCTTGTTTATTTTGATTTCTTGTGTAGCCATGCCCGGATGTGTACTGGTTCCCAGTTCTTACTGAAGTGGGCTGTAATCATCTTGTTGAAGAAATGGAACATTTTGGCCTTTGGTCAGGAGGTGGAACTGCGGTGTGTTGTGTTCCTAAAATTACAACTTTCACCCCAAATATAATTAATTGTTCTGTCTTCAGTTTTTAAACAAACTAAACATCACCAAACTTTTTTATGGATTTAGGATTCTAGGATCCAAGGTGGATATGAAAACGTCCCAACAATCGATATTCACATGAATCAGGTGGGGTTTGAGAAAGAATGGAGAAAGTTCCTGCTGGATTATGTTGCACCATTCACAGAGAAAATGTTTCCTGGCTACCACACAAATGTAAGCCTTGCTTTGTCCTTTTGTTTTGTTTACATTTGTCTTTGATATTATATTTAATTCTTATCTCACATGTACAGATTTAAAAACACAGTATTTATAGAATTTTATTAATTATATATTTATAGAAGTCTGATGTGCTTTCTGTTGAGCTCTGAGGGCACACATATCATGAGTCTGCTGCTCAGCTATTTTGGCAGATATTTTAAATGCTGTTATACATATATACATACAGTATCATGCTTATTTTAAATGATAAATGTAAAGATGCACCTTAATATTTTGTCTGGTATATACTGACAAATAAATGGAGTAATCTGGAAAAAATGTAGGAAATATTGTATACTGTGTATTGTATAACTATTGTATATTGTATGCTAATATTTATTTATCTGTTTTATGTGTACTGCAGGCTCATTTTGATCTG
This sequence comes from Yasuhikotakia modesta, assembly GCA_036877545.1. NCBI lineage: Eukaryota > Metazoa > Chordata > Actinopteri > Cypriniformes > Botiidae > Yasuhikotakia > Yasuhikotakia modesta. The sequence goes on from JBAJNP010009229.1 coordinate 13,280, forward strand.
GCATTTGTGGTAAGGTATAGGCCTGATGAGCAGCCAGCATTAAGACCTCATCATGATGCATCCACTTTCACTGTCAATATAGCGCTCAATCAAGTGGGGATTGACTTTCAGGTTAGTTCAGTGTTATAGTCAATAATGCTGAAGAAATAATGCAATTTCAATAAGCATAGAAAATAAGCCTTATAGTGTGGGAAACTTTACACGCATTAAACGCATTAAAATTATATTTACTATACTCCTAAAATAAAATTTTATGAAAGGGTCTTTGTCAGGCTGCATGGTGCCTGTATAGTCCTTCCAGTTCATGTCTGCCAACTGTCCTATAAGACTGAGAAGTAGACACATACATTTTGTATATGGGACTTCATGTCATGTTCATGTCATGAATTTCTCTTTCATGCATTTCTGTTAAATGGATGGTTTAAGCCTAAAAATATGTAATTTTTCAACTACAACTAATGATATTACTCTTATAATTAATCTGCATAATGTTTGCTTGTGCCGCACCATAGAGCTAAAAGTTACATTTCTCTGTTAGTCATTCATTCACTCTTCTGTTCAGGGTGGCGGCTGTCGTTTCTTAAGGTACAACTGCTCAGTTACAGCTCCAAGAAAGGGCTGGGCGCTCATGCATCCAGGACGCCTTACTCATTATCACGAGGGTCTGCCCACCATAGAGGGAGTTAGATATATTGCTGTATCATTTGTGGACCCTTGAAATAAATCCTTATGAGAAACTTAAATCTACTTTTAATACCGAAGACCTATAATAGAATATTCTCACAAGAAAAGATAGGTAATTTAATCAACAGAAGTTTTTGCTTAAACATGTTGGGTACATGCTTAATATGTCTGTGTGCATGTTATATAATTTTTTTTCTTTTAAAAAGACACCTTTTTGATGTGGACTGTGATGAGAACAGCAGTTTTGAAAGATCACTTTTGCATTCCATTCAATAGTATTATAGTTTAATGTATTGTTATCCCACAAGTTAATCTGGAGTTCTGTGATGAATACTTATAACGAAATCATTGGTGTTCTGTCTTGGAATTATGTACTGCTTTCAGCTTCTTTTGACACATCAGATATTTTTAATAATGGCCTTCAAGCAGTCTTACTCTACAGGTCAACGTGATTTATTTTCTGTTTTGTTAATGAATCTGTCACATTTTCATGAATTTTGGATGAAAACACAATAAAAGATTAAAAATGGAAAATGGCTGTTGGATATTTATACACCTGCTTAATGTCTGCTTGGTAGCAGGGAGACCGCACTTGTAAAGCAGACAAACGGCTTGTCAGAATTCCTCCACAGGGCAGCTCTGTGTATTGTGTGCAGGACCCACTGTGACGCATGTGCCAGTAATTTCCAGGCTGCCAGATGGTCTTTAAAGGGAATCATTCTCGAGACTGGCCTCTGGTGTGTAAAGAGAGACACGACCAATGCCCTGTAAGGAAGCCCCTGCAGGGAGCCTCTAGTCTAAATGCTCTCTTTTCAATTGTCTTGTGATCTTTCATGTTGGACAGGGTCAGCCACAAATGCCTCTCAGCTGCCACCAGAGCTTCCATGGACCACCCTACTGCCGGGCGGTGTCCTTGGTGGCACGCAATGAGAGGTCAGTCGTTCTCCTGAACTCAGTCACATGCTCAAGTGTGAGGTTCCCACTCTCATGTTATTCTCTTAGCACTGGGCATCTCCGTCACCATGCAGGCCTGACATTGCTGGCCACAGGACCTTGAGGAAATAAAAGACAGACAGACAGTGAGAGCCAGCAGATCTGTTCTTATGGGAAGTGTTCCCAGTTCTGTTTTTTTTTATTATGCAGCCTAATAACCCCTTAGGGGATTTGAATTCAAAAGACTAGGCTGTAGGCTAGATTAAAGAAGTGGGTCTTCAATCTAGATTTAAACTGGCATAATGTGTCTGCCTCCCAGACAATACTGGCTAAACTGTTCCAGAGTTTGGATACCAAAAAGATTTACCACCCACACTTGGTTTTGAGATTCTTGGTATTATCAGCTGACCAGAGTTTCGCAGTGAGTGTGACGGACTATAATAAGATAGGAGCTCACTCAAGTATTGAGGAGCTAAACCATTCAGAGCTTTGAAGTAATTAACAGAATTTTAAAGTTTATACAGTATTTAATAGGAAGCTAGGGCAGGTTTGACAGAACAGGGCTAATGTGGTCATACTTGTACGTACTGGTAAGGAATCTGGCTACTGCATTTGGGACTATTTGGAGTTTTTGTATTAAGCCTGCAGGACAGCCACCTAATAAGGCATTGCAATAATCAAGCCTTGTCATGAATGCATAAAATTTATTTTTAGTCTACCTTTGACACTTGGGTTTACTCTCACCTGTCTTCAGTTCTGGACAGCACACCCATGCACAGGCACAGTGATAGGATCAAGTTCATCATGGATGTCCTTTATCCAGAGGTAGGTCTCATGTGTCAGATTCGCTTTTGAGTTTGTTGTTAAACAACTTAACATGCAAAACGATATTTGGCTTATTCAGGGTGTACTCAATCTCAATTCCTGCTCTGTTAGTCCATCTGTGCCCTTGCTGTTATTGAAAATCTGTCATTTCAGAGAGGACCTGTCATTGACCTATGGTATTACAGGGATAATATAAAAGAAAAATGATCAAACATAACACCCTGCCATTGTTTACAATTAACTATCCAACATAGTTTTTTCTTTTTTAATATCAGTGAGCGTGAGCATTTTGACAGGAGTAAATAACAACACTTACAGAAGATTGGCAAGCCCAGAGGTCATCGGTCAGTGTCATGTATAAACGATGTTAATAAAAAAATTGTTCACATTCTCAGATGACTAAATGACCTTGGCATTTTAGAAAGGGTTGAACGTTCCATGACTGTATGACAAAAAGTTAAACAACATATGTTATCAATGGTCCATATCATTACACTGTGTCTGATGGGATAAATTTGTTTATCATCAGCTTCCTGCCGATATGCAGATTTATCACCATCCTGGATGAGCCCAATGACAACTTAAAAAGCTTGACGGCTTTTAGCAGGTGTCCTGTGATCTTTTTAGGTGGGTTAGCACAAGACGTTCAAAGGACTTCATGGCAACTGATGTCAAGGCCATAGGTCTGTAGTTGTTCAGTCCAGTTATGGAGGCTTTCTTGGGGACTGGAATGATGGTGGAGCTTTTGAAGCATGAGGGGACTTCAGCTCCAGTAATTTGTTGAATATCTGAGAAAAGATTGGTGCAAGCTGGATAGCACAGGCCCAGTGACAGGAGGGAGATACACCATTTGGCCCTGATGCCTTATGGATATTTTGCCTCTGAAAGAGCTGGCACACATCCTTTTCACCTATGATGAGTGGGCTGAGAGTCATGGGTAGAAGGTGGAGGGGTAGTCAGGGGAGAAGTGGAGTCAGCAGTTGGACTGGGGTGGGTGAGAGGTGTGACTGTTTCCTTCTCAAACCTACATGTTTTCACCATTACTATAGGCTTCTGCTTTGGTTTTACCTCGTCTGCACTTCCTTCTCCCACAAACAAAGGCTACTCCTCCAATGAGAAATTGTAGGAAACTTTCTGCATGAATGTAATTAGGTGAAATTGTAACTGGAGTTTGATGTTTTATAGAAAATAGTTCCTTTCTCGTGAAAAAAATCTGGTTTGCATGGCTAGTTTTCACGAAAACAAGCAAAAACAACACAAGTACAAGAGAGCATTCTACCGAGGCTGCCATCTTGATTGTTATATTGTTAAATGTGCAGGTATTAATATAACACCACACTGTAAAAATGCAAACAGACATCTATCAAATAATTAAGAAACACAGCATATACTACTATATTATATATTATGTTCTTGTGCATGAAAACCTCTTGTGCAGAAAGAGAACCTTGTCTTCAGAACCCCACCCAAGACTAGATAGCCATCTTAATTTGCAGAAACTTTCTAGGTGTAACATTGCCACTGAACACAGGGGATCCAAATGCAGCATAGGTTTTTTGAGTGAAAACATGGGCATACAGGCAGAGGTCAAAAACACAGAAAACAGGGTACACAAAGAAAATCCAACAAACGAAATCCAAAAACACAGGTCAGAATCAGAAAGAGCTTTATTGCCAAGTGTGTTTACACACACAAGGAATTTGTCTTGGCAACAGGAGCTTCCAGTGCAAAAAAATACAGTACAGACATAAGACACATAAGACAAACTAAGACAAAAGACAAAGTATAACAGTGCAGACACATAGAACAAAAAAGACAAGATATAACAGTGCAATAAGATAAATGAGATAAATAAGTGCAGATTAGTGAGTCTGGGCTTTTCAAACCTGCTGTAATCAGGGTTGGGCAAAAATACATCAAAATGTATTTCAAAATAAACTACCAAATACCTTAATTTTAAGTGTATCAAAATAAACTACAAAATACAGCAGCCACACCATGTATCAAAATAAACTACTGTATTTTTGTATTTAAAAATACTAAAAATACTTTTACAGGGAAGCATGAAATTTCTTCGCAAACTTGACTTGACTTGCCGGAGTCATGCAATAACAGATCAAATATTCACATATCCCTGTGATCTCCCAGTTAAAGTGACCATCAGTTAAATGTTTAACAGTTTGCAAAGGACTCATACAGTAATTGTTTCCTAATTTAGTTTCTTGGTGTTTGGTAACGAAGGGCCTATTTTGCATAAGCAATACTGACTCAATGACAAACAAGCAATTCATAAGAAGACAACTGATGGCACCTGTATTCATAGCAACTAGTTTCTAACTAATTAATCTTTTGATAGTTAATCATAAATATAACATTATATTTTGTGTCAGGCAGTCATTCATTCAATGGTTGCAAAATCTTGATCCTACTAAACAGCTACTTCAATTACGGAACAATATTCAGCAATCAGATATTTATTTATTAATCATTAAACCCCTATTTGGAAGTTTCCAAATAGCATTTCAACAATTATTTATTCATTATTTTAAATGTTGCCAGAAACGTAATCATGAAGTAGCAACAGCAACTTGCCAAGGAGTATTAACCCAACTCCAACTATCTGAATCTACTGAGAGCAACAGAAGTATAGAGATTTGATGTCAGCAAGTCCCTTAATGTAATGTTGTACAACACTAAAATGCTTTACCATTTTTTTCATGCACAACCGATAAACTTAACAAAGGCTGAAAGTAGCAAGCTAACGATAAATGTGGGGCTGCCGCTCAGGATAATAGTTTTCAAGAACATTATAAACTGGTAA
>JBAJNP010009230.1:0-18541 GCA_036877545.1 Yasuhikotakia modesta
CATCGCTAGTTTGTGTTGTAATAATGTCACATTACGTGACAGTTGTGTGAATTTGGTTGACATGGGCTCTACGGCAGGAAACGTGGGTCTAGATAGACTGTTGCTTTCTAAGCAGAAAGAAGGAAAAGCCAGTCAAACAGACGTGTGATTGGTTTCATTTAACTGCTGTCTCCTGTGTCTCTGCCTGTCGTCACTTAAAGGCACACAAAGTTGAAACAGTTAAGTAGTTTCTTTTGCTTTAATTCCCCTACAGAAAGACACGTGACATTTCCATGTGCAAAAACACACGATCATATAAACCTTTTTTATGGGAAGCCCAAGGAATCGCACATGAATTATGGCAAAACGTTTTTCATTTGTGATCGTGTTTTAGCGCACATGAAATTGATGCGTCTTCTCCGCAAGGGTTTGGTTTGTTTGCCATTGTTACTAATATTTGACTTATTTGAGGTTTGTGTGACTGTTTCTCTGTTTTAGGGAGGCAGCGATCATCATGAGCACGTCACGTTCCTGTCCAGCCAGCAGAAGACGGCGTCCAAGCGGAAAATGCACGTGGTCGTGGGCGTCGTCGCTGCCCTGCTGGTGGTCGGGGCAGTTGTGGGGTTTCTCGTGTGGCTCTTTCTTGGTACAAACCTTTACTTGTCACCCGTGCCATATTACAAACATACTGATGGCACAGACCGCATCAGTGGACGCTTTAATCCTGTGCAGTTCATACTGTCACAATGTTAAAACGATTCATGATTTAATGGTGTGACTTATCGTCCACTGAAAACAGAAGTCTGAAAGTTACACCACAGTGGGTCTATGATGGCAAATTAACAAAAATGTTTCTCCTCTGTCAGTCAGAACCAAAGAACTGGAAAATGACAACACCTACACGAAACAGGGCCCATCCATGCTGGTTTACAGCGGGCAAATCCGGCTTCTCAAACCGGAGTACAGCCCAGTATATGACAATCCGGAGAGTCCGGAATTCCAGCTGGTGGCGAAGGATTTGGAGGGAATTGTGAGTAATATATTATGCACTGAAAGTGCACTAACACACACAGCTTAGAAGCAACACTGGTCGTGTGTTTGTTTGGTTAGGATAAAAAAAACTAATATTGCAAATAATAAAACAACTTACCACATAATCAACATACATGCAGCGGTTCCTGACGTACCTTGATCGTCATGACAACAGCGATGTTTACATTTATTTAACACGGCCAATGCGAACGTCACTGATGCGACGTGTTACTTTTATCCAGCATGTTGCTCCGTTTATTTTAAAGAATGGTGGCAACATTCCCGCTATTTTTAGAAGATGCAACCAGGACTTTGTTTTAATCCTCACAGTCTCTTTATGATGCATAAAGTCATTATCTGCTGCAGAATGAGTGTGAAACTACACAAAGCTTTACAGTGACAGACCCATTACTGGTTTGATTTAGTTTACAGCCGTCTGTAGCCGTCACACTCGTCTCGGAGGGCGCGTTCTGTCACATATCTGTATTTTCTTCCCAATCATGCAGGAAAAGCAAACAGACAGCACTCGGGAAACAAGCTTCCTGTTCCCCGCAGAGCTGTTTAACAAGGGTTCACTCGTTAGGGGGCTTGTTGCAATAAAAAGCGGTTTAGTCACACTGGAGGTTGATTTATGGGTGAAGCTCACAAAGAAACACGGAGGCCGTATTTTAGCCCAAAATCAAAAGAAAGAAAGAATTATATTTTGCATGAAGGTAATAAAAGCCTAGTTTTGCATGTCAACATTAGTAGGACATGTAAGCATATTTTCTTACCATAAATCTTATTCTGGTTATTGTAATATAGACACGTGGTTATTAAAATCAGGTTTATTATTAAACTGTCACACAAAAATAATGAGATCATTTCAGTTATGAGTTTTTTACACATAACAGGAAGCTACCGGGTGCATATTGGGGGGGTAACAGTCACAAAATTTCACTCATGTATGTATGATCATTTCTCATGTAATTTGTGATTAACTTCTTCACTGTAGAAGCTATAGATTAGAGAATACTGATCTGAGATCAGTAGGATTTGTGCTGTAATGTTTAAATTGTTAAACATCTTTAGAATGTGGTCAGTATGGGCACGCAAAGGTCTGATCCTGGATCAGTTGTTATCTTTCTCATGTTTCAGCACTGCATATCGTCTGTGTGTATGTGTTGAGATCAGTAACGCATTTTGTGCTGTTTTTGTTTTTAGATGAGCGACACGTTCACCAGAGATCCATTTCTTTCCAAATATTACAACAAGTCGGTGATCACAGCCTTCAGGTACAGACAGATGCTATCACGTGCTAGATGCTGTAAGATGGTGTTTAAATGAAAGTATATATTATTCTTAAAGTGAAGGAGATTAGTGACTGTTGACACAGGTATAACTAAAACCATAACTAGAACAATTACTACTACTATTACTGTTACTTAGTATAACTAATACTGTAACTGTATAACTGTATATAAAGACATATAAGTTTTCATGACATTTTGAGAGCAGAACTCATGAAGACATTGGGAAAACCTAGCAACCGTTTAGAACATCCTAGCAACCACATAGCAACATGCTAAAAGCGCTCGGAGCACTTTAGCATCACTGCTTTATCTACACAAAATATAAGCAGTTATTGTTGTTGTTATAATTTTGGTGACCATCATGGCGGATTCAGCAACGGATTGATGGCGTATCACTGGAGCCAATTCAACATTCCCGAAAATGATCAGGAGATCATTCCGGAGCTGACGGAGGAGCGTGTGGTGGAGGCTCTGAGGAGGAACATCCGCTCGGAGGGCAGACGCACGGGAAACATCGCGGTCACTGCCACAGACATCACTGCCTCACGTAACACACTTACTGCTTTCCCCTCACGGCTGCTGTAGACGTGCAGCGTGTCTCTTATTCTCACAGCAGTTGTTTAGCATGTAAACTTGTCATCCATGTTAAAAAGTTCATTCAGTAACCTGCAATGTTATGTTTCAGACAGTGGTGGCAGTAAAGTGGCAAAGGGTTTGGATTGTAGCTTTATATTACATTTTTTGTTGTGTAAAGTGGTTGTCACAACAAATAACATTTTGATAGATTCTCTGGTGTAAGAGTTTATTGTACTAGGAAAACACAATTTCATTTTAATCTTAACAGTTCGTGCTTCATGTTTGTGGATGATTGATTTTAAACCTGTCAGTTGCAAAGAGGCTGTTATTGGACAGGGCAAATTATATCGGATCATTTTACATGCAAACGCTGAAATTAGATCAAAGTCTTAACAATACTGCAACCATGAAACTAAAGACGAGAAAAGGCTGGGTGCAAAAAAGCAACTATGGCACACAAATATTGAGTTTACCTCAGCGAAAACCTAATCTAATGAAATAACACGCGATAGGAGCCATTTCCAAGCACAGAGTCCCTTTAATGACATTACAGATAATTACAGTTAATTCACTAATAGCCAGTAATGCCCTGCGTCGCCTTCACTGTTAAAATCAATGTAACAGAGAGATTCTGTCACTCTGAAAGGAGAAAAGCAGTTAGTGGCTGTTTCTCTTTTGTCTCTCTTTTACATTGTGCCTGACTGACACCTCAGAGCCGCACACAGAATAACGTCTCTGTACAGAGACCTGTGTAACTGTGCTAAAGCGAGAAACCTGTACTTGTGAACCCTAGAATCACAGTCAAGGTGAGACAGAGAAACAGGAGGATAGAACAGCTGACAGGTTTGTGGAAAACGAAGGAAGGAGGGCATGAAAAGTACAGCATGCATCATTTTCTCTTTCACTCTCTCTGCAGAAACAGACCCTCGGATGGCCAGAGACCCCAGATCCAGTGAGTAAAGTGTGTCTCGTTTCAGTCGCCAACGCTCTGTAATTTTCCACCTGGGCTGCTGGGCTTTTACCTGTCACTCACTTAAAATCTCTCTTTCTCTCTCTCTCTCTCTCTCTCTCTCTCTCTCTCTCTCTCTCTCTCTTTCTCCGTACACTTACTTATCCATGCACAGCAGTGCAGGAACCTGTTTTTCAGTCTCTGAGACTCTTTTAAAAATATGGAGAAAAATATGAACCGGAGTTCAGTACAGCTTTAAAGTCAAGACCAGAAAACATTATTAATCATTTGACATTAGAACGCATTAAATGATTTGGTTTAAATGAAATGATAGAGCTGCTGTGTCGGCCTCAGGAGTGTTTCAGAAGAAAACAGCCATCTGAAATGTCACATACGGTTTCAGTTGTACTGTGTTGATTTTCAGAAAAATGCTTCTACGCTCTTGAGGCAGATGCCACCGAGAAGAACTTTGCGTCCCCGGACCACCCGAATAAATACCCCGCCTCCTCCCGGTGCCAGTGGCAGATCCGGGCCCCTAAGGGCCAGGCCATCATCATCAAGTTTAAGACTTTCCATGTTGAGGATGACTGTGGCAATGACTATGTGGCCATCTACAACTCCCTCAGTCCTGACAGCAGCCAGGCCATCACGAGGTGAGTTAAAGCATCGTCTGTAAACAAAAATGTGGGGTTGTGCAAAAGGGGCATTAAGGGCAATTTTGTATTTCATTTACACCACTTGCACCCTCATTATGAGACCTGGTTAAGGAAGGATGAAACTACAAAGTTTAGACCGTAAAGTTAAATTTTTAAGTATCGACTATGTTTCCTAAGTCTTTTACTTAAAAATGTCAAATGAAAAGCAATTAAAAATTGCTTTTAATATAATTGTGGTTTAGCAGGACTTTTGGGAAATCAAGGTTGCTGTAGAAATTTTGACAACCTTGTTTATTCTTCAACTTTTTAATTCAGCCTCATTTTGTCTCAGAGTTCCTGCCAGTGATTGGCCGGTGAAGACCGTCTGACCTTGTCTGCAACTCTCAGCTACATGCAAAGATTTATTCACCTTCTGCTGGGCTTTAGTGAGGAGAAAAGCTGTTCTTGATTTTTTTTAATTAACAAACAAAGAACTTAAAGAAGGAAACCACAATATGTGTTATGAAGCCAGTGGGTTTAGAACATAATTTTCACACCACAGATCTGCCATTGCTCCATTTCCAAGGTGACACTAAGTTTCTATGAGCCTAGGAACTACAATTCTTAATAACATTGTTCTGCCCCAGGTATCTCTCTCTCTCTCTCCCCTCGCTCGCTCTCTCACCGCCCCTCTCTCTTTGTTTTGTGAGGCTTGCAAACTTGTTCTCGTTTGACTTTGATGCTTGTCGTGTACTTTCACACAAGATTACATCACCCATAATGCACTTGACACAGTTCTTCATTTAGGGAGGTGTGTGTTTAGTTCCCTCTGCAGTGGCTGAAGAAATCTCATTGTGTTTTATTGTATCATCTGTGTTTCTAGACTCTAAACTGAGTGAATCTCGCATGATCATGTTTTTGACAGGATTTGTGAACTCAAGTCACCTTTAAACTTGATGTAAATACAACATCAGTTATGTTTTACCTGCCCACTATCCAACAGTGATCGCTGTTATAAAAGTGAACATACAAAAGTCAAAGAATTAATGTCTCAGTTTTATTCGGCTGCGTTTCATTTACAGACAGTGTGGTCTTCGGCCTCCCTCCAATCCCCTGGAGGTGGTTTCTTCTGGAAACATCATGCTGATCAGTCTGGTGACCGATGTTGTGAGGAGACCAGGATTTAAAGGGATTTACACGACCGCCCCTGCTATTGCTGGTAAAATCTGTAGTTTGTTTCCCTGATCATAGAGTACGAATGATTGTTATTCTGTAGAGTTAACACACAGGTCAGAGGACGCCATTTTTTATGACTAATTTTTCACTTTTAACATCTCCAGGCGGAGGCTGTGGAAAAACTCTGACTACTCCTTCAGGAAACTTCACCTCTCCGTATTTTCCTAGTTTTTATCCTCCCTTACTGGATTGCATCTGGAACATCAATGTAACAATCACTTCATTTTGTTATTAAATATCTGACAATTGTTATTTTGGATTAAGAGGAACAGCTCACCCAAAAACGTCATGTTAAAATGTGAAAATGTAAATGTAAAATGTTGTGTGAAATTTGTCTCCAGGTTCCTTCAGGCAAGAAGATAAAGATCGAGTTCAACATGTTTCGGGTAAAAGAACCAGGCGTAGACGTTAGCACCTGCCACAAAGATTACATAGAGGTTTTGGGTAAAAAGTAAGTACTTTAGCATTGTTGTGGCATGTTTTACACGAGGATCTCATAAATATACAAGATAATTATTCTCACTGCATCTTGGGTTTGGAATTAGGTATTAATTTGAGCTAAAACTGTCTGGAGCAGAATTGGAAATTCTTATTTAAAAAACCGTCTGAAAAGTAAATTTTGATGCTTCCACACACTTTACTTTTGAATCCCATTAAGATCATTTGTTCCCTCAAACAGGTATTGTGGGGAGAAAGGTAAATTTGTGTTGTCCAGCATGAGCAACACCTTGGAAGTGAAGTTCCACTCAGACGAGTCCTACACAGATAAAGGATTCAGGGCCGCCTACAGCTCTTACGACCCTGTAAACCGTACATAAACCTAGTGTTTCTAATTACCATATAAATGTTCTTTTCTAGGTGAGCTGTAGCTGTAACTTCTCCTTCTGTGTTGTGATGTTGTCCTGTAGCTTGTCCTGGTCAGTTTGCATGTTCCTCGGGTCTCTGCATTAAGAAGGAGCTTCACTGTGACGGCTGGAACGATTGTCTGGACATGAGTGATGAGAAGAACTGCCGTAAGTCTCGCCCCGAACCGGAAAATTGACTTCCTTTCAAATCACTGGAACTTCAGTTACAGTAAAATAGTCACAATCTACAGGACATTAAATTTTAATAATATGCAAAGGATTTTATGGAAATAAAGTACCTTCACACGAGTGGAATTTGATTATTTAAGCCACACAAGTTTCATGACTAAACTTAATGACATTGTTCATTCAATATAATTATGCCTCTTCATTCTTGCAAATGCAGAACTATTTTTTTCCAACTAATACTGTCAAAACAATACAAGATCAGAAAATGTCTAACATTTTCGTGAAACAAATAGCATCACAATTGTCAAATTAAACAGTGTATTGCATTTAATTCCACGTAAATTGAGTTTGTTCTTAATTATAATTGTGTAGAAGTGTGTTTGCTCCATGTATTCAAATGTCCAGCTCTGTGTGTTTGTTTCAGAGTGTGAAGAGGACCAGTTCACCTGTGCTAATGGCCTGTGCAGACCTCAGTACTTTGTTTGTGACAGAGTCAATGACTGCGGTGATAACAGTGACGAGGAGCATTGTGGTGAGTATCTCATCTCCAGCTGAGAACCTGTGGAACTTCTGGAATGTTCTTCCTAAAAGGAGCCATGTTTAAGGTCACATTTTACATCTGAAAGTTTAAGAGCAGTGCTTGTCCAGGTCACATGAGATGAGAAACTTCACTGAAGCTACCTTTGCTGTAGAAACACGGTGATGTTCTGTGTTTCTTCCAGACTGTGGTAGGGCTGAGATGAGGTGCGGCGACGGTGCCTGTGTCCCACAGGAAGTGATATGCGATGGGAAAAACGACTGTGAAGATGGCAGCGATGAGGTCTCCTGCCAGGGATGTGAGTGAATTTATCTCTCTCACAGATGACACAGGTTTTGCCTTTTTCTTCTCAGTAGGTTGATTCTGGTTTGTTTAAAAATATCCTGATGTGCTGTTTTGTAGAAAAGCAGGTTAAATTTGAGACCCTGAATTGTGTCTTTTGTGAAAAGCATCATTTTTCTGAAGCTGCTCTGAAATGTTCTTCAGCTTCTGCAGATATTTTAATTGACATGCAGATTTAAAGCATCCATTGAAGATCTCACGCTGGTAATTAACGTGGTAATTAACCTGCTTTATCATGCACAAAAGACAGTCGTGAGGGATAGCTTTAAGGATTGACTGAAACGGTGCTGAAATGACGCTTTAGCCGGTTCCTCTGTTCTCAATGTTTCTTCTCCGCCCACCCGCTCCATCCCAAAGTTCTTCATTGTTTCTGTATCCTTCAGCAGATATACGTGACCTTTCGCTCGATCAATAGGGCGGATCGATGAGCCTCGGTGAACAAGGCGAGGAGGAAATGCAATTGATGTTTATTTCCCCTGTTTACTAAGTTTTTCCATTCTTTTTACTTTTATTCCATCTCTTCTTAGCAAGCGGTGTCTGCACAGACTTCTCCTTCAAGTGCAAAAACAAGCAGTGTATAAACAAAGTGAATGCCGAGTGCGACCGTGAAAATGACTGCACTGATGGTTCAGACGAGCAGGGCTGCGGTAAGTGATGTGCTGCCGTTTCAGAAACCTTTTATGGTTAGATATGTTGGTATAGATTTTGTTTTGATACTGAAACCAGGGTAGAAACATTCTCATGACTGCGCTGTCTTGTGGTTTGTACAGCTCATATTTGAAGTTGTAAGATTTTGATATTAAACGGACAAAAATGAGCAAATGAGATAAAGTATTTGTTTATATATATTTATACCCCCCACACACAAATATATGCATATGTATACACACACAATATACAGTTTCTGTAAAATAGCGTTTCAGTCATGCCACCCACTCGTACTGTCTTTATTGTTTAATAACGTGAAGGTTACGGCTCTCTCATTATGTTTTCACAGGCTTTTGGTGAACTCACAAAGTTTATAAACAATTCCATTCTCAGGAAACTTACTGTGTTATCAGCAACGCTGTAATTAGTGTAAAAGATTTAGACTCGGTGCCCGAAGCCGTTTTACTTTTTTATGAAATCTTTCTTGACATTTCTTCATTGTTTTTACTTTTATTGGCCTCCGGGATGCTACAGTAGTTTCTGTCTTTTCTTTCTTGTGTTTTTTATCAGTTAGTGTGGCTGTTTTTTTTCTACGTATCTCGTCTGCTAAAGGCTGATTTTCTGAGAATCAGAACTGGAGGAACTCGCAATCATCTGGTCCAAACGTATTTGCAGCCAAACCTCTGATCTTTCCCTACTGGTGTTGTCCGGGACCTCATAACCTCTGATCTCAGCATGCCAATGCGATCTCTCTCTGAAGTCTTCCTCTTTTTCCTGTAATCCCGTTTCAGACTGCGGAGCCCGGCCCTACAAGCACAACCGTATTGTGGGGGGGCAGAATGCAGATGTGGGCGAGTGGCCATGGCAGGTCAGTCTGCACTACAAGAGAGAAGGACACGTTTGCGGCGCCTCCATCATCTCCAACAAATGGCTGCTGTCTGCTGCTCATTGCTTCATCCAGCCTGACACGGAGTGAGTGTTTTTAACACCGTGCGCTAAATCTTCACAGGGCTTCAGTGTTTAAACTGCCTGTTATTTGATTGTCTGTTATCTGTCTGGCTGTAGATGATTTTAATCAAAGACTGTTTTTCTACAAACACGCCCAACCTGGTATTTATTCTTCTTGGTCAGCAGGTGGAGCACAAGACATGCAGTAAAATCTCACACTTCCTGGATGAATTATTCCAACATGTTGCTTTGAACAGATACTCAAGCAGAATAAGAGATAATTCGCTCTGTCAGAACCGTGTTTTTAAGTAGATCCTTGTACAATAAACTGGCTTGTCTTTGTAACCATTTATCAAAATGTAATGACCTGCTCTGGGTCTGAAACAAAATTTCATTTGTTGCCATCAAGATGTTTCATCATTTAAACATCTTTGCCTTAGAAGTGCATAATAGTTACAGTTGGGTTGTATATGTTAATTCATGCTGAATTTAAAGCGTTTATTGTGTGTAAAATTTCACACATTGGCAACAGTAAGTTTCACTCTCATCTCAATCAGGTCCAGATGTTTGGAAGACCTCCAAAACAACCTTTCACCCAAAACAATCTGCTCTCCACTTCCTCTCACTCTGTCTGTCCCAACAGCTACAAAATAACCTCCAACTGGGTGTCGTACAGCGGCCTGCGAGACCAGAACAACCAGGACCAGTCCGTCCAGATGCGTCATCTGAAGACCATCATCACCCATCCCAGCTACAACCAGATGACCTACGATTATGACATCTCCCTTCTGGAAGTCAGTCAGCCTTTGAACTTCAGCAACACGGTGCACCCCATCTGCCTTCCTGCACCATCTCACGTCTTTTCAGCTGGCAGTTCCTGCTTCGTTACGGGCTGGGGAACGCTGAGAGAGGGAGGTGAGACAGCTTGCCTGCCTGAGGGCTGCCCTCCGCTCTTCCTCTTTCCTTCAGCTACCGTTTGAATTATTGTCTCATTTTTGCTGTGAAGTTTGACATTTATAAGTCCTTTGTCTCTGTGGCACTTGTAGCACCACGCAGATTTTGTTGTGGCTGTGGAACAGCATAACAAGTGCAATCGCTGTTTCCAGCAATAAGCTGATCTCAGAATATTCTCCAGGATTGATGTCGTTCTGTATGTTTGTGTTTTAGGAAGCGTCGCGCAAATATTGCAGAAAGCAGAAGTAAAGATTATTAATGATACCGTTTGCAACGCGGTGACCGAGGGTCAGGTGACGTCCAGAATGATGTGTAGTGGCTATCTCACCGGAGGCGTGGATGCGTGTCAGGTACACACACACACACACTCCCGTTATCATATGCGGTTTATGAAGACCCCTATAAACATAATGGTTTTATTAAAGTACAAACTGTATATTTTTATATCCTCATTTTCATATCCTAACATTTCTACGTTAAATATTATACAGAGCAGTGAATTGTTGTTAAATGATTTGGTTTGTAGGTAGAGCACAAAGTGTGTGAGTTTACGTCAATCTACCGCGTCATTCATAATTGATGTTCTTGATTTACCCTCGCTGTGAATCACAGTATAACTCATGAATTGCCCCATATGACGTATTTACACAGGAATTGAAATCAAGCTCTTTGTGTCTTCGGTGTGAAAATTGTCTTGGACATACAAAATGCGTGTGTGTACAGTATATGCGTGTGTGTACAAATCAAGTCCCCCTTCATTACGTTTGTCATTAAAATGTTTTTATATCTCCAGTAATGAGAAATTACTCGTTTGTTCAATGTCAATGAATTCAAGGCGGTTTAATAGCCGTTTAGATGTTGTCAGGTCTGAAGTCTTTTCATCCTGTTCTGTTCACTCAGAAACACCTCCAGTACAAATATGACACGAGCACAACGCTGTCAGAACATCTCAGAGATGTTGCCTTCCTGCAGCGTGTTCAGTTTCGTACCGGAGAAGATTAATTATTCTACCTTGATTCCTGATATTTAAATGAGTTGATTTCCATAATTTCTTCCTCTATCTCGCTTGTTATTCATCTAGTTTTTCTCTTCTGAGCGCTCCGTGTGTCTCTGTTATTCAGGCTGTAATCGTCTTAGTGCACGTTCCTCTCACAGCGGTTCCGGTCCGGGTCTTGCTGCGTCTTTCTGTTGTTCTGTGCCGTTAAGAGCTCATAGATTTGTGCTCGCTCTCTGCCTCTCTCTCTTTCTTTCTCTTTCTCTTTGTGTTTTGCTCACCCTCTCTAATATTCCTTCATTCACTTGGCTGTTTTGTCCCCCTCCTCTCACCTCCCAATTCAAATATGCTTTATTGCCGCATCTGTTTACATTGCAATATTGGCAGAGTAATTAGGAGTCAAATTGTATTACACACAAAACAAATCATTCAGGAATAATTGTAATGGAATGAAATGACACAGTAAATAAGCAGCCTAAATTAGAAGTACAAAACAATAAATGATGAGTGATTACAATAATAATTAAAATGTCTTCAGTTGCTCCACACACACAGGCACACATCATTTTTGTAACTGATTCTATCATAAACACAGTTTTCATCATCTCCCTGTTTCTCGTCTTTGTCTCGGCCTCTGCAGGGAGACTCGGGTGGTCCTCTCGTATGCCGTTCCGATGTGGGGAAATGGTTCCAGGCTGGGATCGTGAGCTGGGGAGAGGGCTGCGCTCGGAGGAACAAGCCCGGCGTCTACACGCGTGTCACCAAACTGAGGGACTGGATACGTGAACACACGTCTGTATAGCCAACAGTGGAACTGAACTGTACAACAACCAAAGAACAACAAACACTCCAACGATCAACATTACAAACCTCTTTTCCCAAAGACAGAAACAACAACATTGTAAACAAAATCTATCAAAGGTCCAAATTGTTAAACCAAGGCTGCAGGAAACTGACTGACTTAAATGACTGTGTGGTTGTATGCATGTAAATTTGAATTCAACATGGTAAAAATAGTTTGGACTTTGTTTTAGTTTTAGTTTACTTATAACTTATACAGATGTGGATGAATGTGAATATGCAATTTTAAAAGCTGAAACCAACACATGGTTCTTTGTTTAGATGCAATTGTTGTGTTTCCACCCGTTTCTGTTGTTGAACTTCATTTTTTATAAATGGCACTTAAAGTTTAAACTCTTATGTAAACTGCCACCACAAATATATTGAGCTCATGGTGTCATTTTCCTGAATTAATTTGTTTTAAAGATCATTTAGTTTCATGCCAAACTATTGTACCTTACTTTGACAATCACTTTTGTGTTACAGGCTTTAACACCTCAGGTCCAATCCAGTTTGGTTTCTTTGTGCTAAGGTGAAAAGCTTTCTTGCAATCTAGAAATTTCTGTAAGCGTCCCACCTCGCTTGACCTTTATTTCGCTTACATCTTTGTGATCTCGGGACCCCGGTGCAGAAACTCTAAAATGGAGGATTAGGTAAAAATGGAATATTTCCATCATCCATTTGCCAATACAACCAAGGCCAGCGTAGGTCACTCACTTCTGTAGCATGTTAACGTTTCGGCCAATCAGAGTCAAAGCGGTTGCCTGAAGCTACCAAGCTGGATAGGCTCTCCATCAAAGAGGACCAAATGCATTGAGGAATCCATATAGCCGTTTCCTCAGGGACGTGGAAAGTTCCTTTCCAATGGAAAGTCCACTTGCTTACTAAGATACTCAGGGTTTGTAGTGTTGTGGGTTAATTTCCCATGAGGTATAAAAAGGCTTAAGTTGTATTTTAGGAGATGTCGAGCAGTAGATGCTGTATTTATGTAATACAGGTTTCAAATACAGTAGCATCATGATTTATGACCTGTATAAGGCTTGTAGGGTTTTTTACATTTGAGTGTTTTAAATTGCAGAAGTCTTCAGTCAGCTTTGTTAAACTGCAGTAATCGTATCTGGCAGATTAAGCGTTTTGGGTGGGTGACTAATGTTTGTAAATACGCCCCCCACCCTTGGTAATTCAGATGATTAAAGACTTGTTGGTCTTTTTTTAACGCTGTGCCAATGTTTTAATGTTTTCAAATTTCAGAGTTAACAAAGTTACAATGTTTTCTTTGCAATAAAATATACGCTGGTTTACATTCGTTAGCATGTTTATTGCATTTTTTGTTTTCGTGCCAGAAGACATGATTTTATTTTCATGCAATTTCATTTTCAAACAGGAAAATCACACCGAAAAGCAAATGTAGGCTATTTAAAACCTGTATATAAATATTAAAATCAGTTTGGAAATTAAACCATCATCAAATTCTTCCCTCAGCAATTGTTTGCCAATCTATTAGTGGTCGTCTGTATAAGCGTTAATGGAAAACCCAGGGTGAGAGCTCTATAAATCTGTTGTGAAAATATAAGGTATGCCCTTGTTACAGATGTGAACATGGAGAAATTTAACCTTGCACCACTTAAATAGCTTTAGGTGCAGTTATGCGCTCTAACGGTTGTTTTAATAGTTGGCAGAGTTTTAAGAGAGTCTCTCATGTTGGACTAAATACCAGCCAAATCTGACCTTGTGTGTGAGCTTTATATTGGCATTCAACCTTATATATTATATCAGCTCTTATTGGACATGATCATATGTTATCCTGGCAACCAAAAGTCACTATAACCTACTAAATGGGGCAACATATGTAAGCATTGCATGCATATGTAAAACAATTTTAAACGTTTTTGTCATCGACATCAGATTTACATCATATTTATTACACGTCCCACACGGAAATTCAGCTTTTCTTACGTTTATATATTCGCATGAATATTAATGACGCAAGTCATGCGTCATGAATATTCAAATATATGGAAATGAGGCAAACGCGCCGGGCACGTTCAGGTGAGAAACATAATTGTATGTATGAATTATGTTATAATTTTAGCCTGTTATTGTGTCAATGTGTTTGTACTACAACAGTGTCGTTGTAATGTCGACGTTTAGCTGTTTTACTTCGCATTATACACGTTTAACCGTGAAAACTTCAGTCGGGAGGATTGATGGCATCCAGGTGTTGAGGATCGTCTGCGTTCATAACTTAATAAATAACGTTCAACAGCGTCAAACGACGCAAAATTCGTTCAAAACGTTTAATTATCATCATTTAAAGGCCCATATATACAAAATGTATCCGGTTATTTATGCAATTTTACTTGAACCGCATTTAACAGATGAAAGCAGGTGAACGACTAACACCTTAAGGTTGTAAAACGTTCCCTCAACGTTAACATAACGTTAACACAACACATGACAACAACACGTTTCAGGAACGTCCCGTCTTTAAGACGTTGTTTTAACATCCTTGCTTGGTTAGCAGAACGTTATTCAGACATGTAACGTTTTTAAAACGTTATACTAACATCATTCACGATTTACGACACGTAGCGTTAAACAAACTTTACGCAAGAACGGTTTGGAAACTTTGACAGCAGAGACGGTGTTATTTGAAATGGTTTTATTTAAATATAAATATGTGTACAAAGTTACAAGCAACAATAGCTCATTTTAGCAAATAAAAGTATTTGAACATTAAAAAACGAGGAAACGAAGAAATAAAGTCAATTAGTTGTGTAAGGTCTCACTTTGGACCTCTCTGAAACGGATAAGGAACATGGGGTAGAAATCATTGTGAACCAAAAAAACAAGTCAACTTAAAGATATAGATATATGCATTTAAAATATAAAGGTACTTTACAATAAAGCAGCTTACACGCTGTACATTAAGGCTTATATAAAATATAAAAATAAAGACAAGCAATGTTTTTGTTTCACCTATCTTACAGTTCATTTTGATTTTTTCGTCTTTCCGAATGGAGCCAACCATTCAGGCTCAAAGGAAAATGGCAGTACGGAAACCTGCGTGTCCAGGTATCCAAAATCGAATCGAAGTAGGGTGCAGTAAGCGGTTTCTTACACAAGGAACAAACAGATGAGAAGAAATGCAGAAAACGATCACGTACACACATCATCTGCATGCAACAGACAGGAGTGAAGTTCCCAACAATTTTTACAGTCGTCGGAGTGGCTCTAAGTGGATAGTACTGCATTTCACTTGCTATTTCTTTTTGTCCTTTTTTCTATGTAAACATGTTCGTGCTACCTGACAGTGACAAGAATGTCGGCATAACAATCACCTTAGCACACTCTGCCTTTATAACATACAGTGGTCACGTAAAGAAACATCACAAGATTATTACTGCACACCGCAAGGCCATGTGGTAATTTACGTTTGCAATACATGGCTTCCCTTAAGAAACCATGGTCCCAAAATGGGCTGTACTCTGATTTCTACTCTTCAACAAATCTTTGAGAGTATAGCTTTAAAAAAGACCACACCTTTAAGTTTGCAAGATATATTCTTTGGGGGTTGGCCAATCCTTTCCATCAAACAGACAGAAAAACATCTTATGGATTTCTCCATGTACTTTCATCGAAGTTTTCCAATTCCAGTTTCCTGCACTGGTCCGTTGAGGCATTACATAAATACTCTCTCGAGAGCCCAAATGCAGTGCAGACTGCAGATGGAGCTTCAGGAAAAATTCAGTGTGAGCACATGCGCCCATCTTTCCCCAAACTCCTCTGCTTTGTGGATTGAACATTGAGTCACATTATGTAGGCAAGACCTGTTGTCATTGATACACAAGTGTGCTTACAATTCCATCAGCATGCCAACAAACACATGTATTATTTTACATTTTTTATTTTTTGTTGTTAATGTCTTTTTTGATTGTGTTTTAGCATAGTGTCATGATCTTGTCTCCTTTCACAAAGGTTAGCAGTTCCATTCTCCCTCAACACTGCCTTCCCCAGGTTCCAGAATTGTCAATGCTTCAACATATTTATGAAAAAAACGTATTACACAGAAGAATTGAAGGACAGTGTTCATTTGTCCTGAAGTTCAGAGTTTTGACAAAGGAAATCACATTAGTAGCTTGAAGTATCACAAGGTGGCTTCAAGCTGGAGTGGCACATCATAGTTCTTTTGAACAAAGTTGCCCAGCGATTCAACAATCACTTCACAACAGCAATAAAGCAAGGATTGCGTTTCTAACTTTCAAATCTCAATGCATTCTGAACTCTGTTAAATGTTACTTAATCCTTTCTGAATCCAATTCAGAACAATGTCTGTTCTAGGTCCTCGAATCGATGATCATGCGAGACCCTCGTTGGGTCTTTTGGAGAACCAATCACACGTGAGTCTGCATGCGTTGCTGTGAAGGCCGGCCGTAGTCGGACTGCCCTGACGAAACCTGCGAAGACGCGTATGAAAAACGAGAAGAGCTGGACACTTTGCTGGCCTCGTCTGAATGCTCATATCCATCAACCTTCTCGTAGGAGGCTGGCTTGACGTAGCTTGTGAAGGCGCGGCCGTAGGTGGCGGTGGCAGGCAGGTATGCAGAGCCACTGTAGAGCGGATCCTGGGGGTAGCTTGTGGGTGTTTGCTGCTGTTGTGCTTGTTGTTGAGGCTGTTGCTCGTAGGTTGTGCGTGTGGCAGGGGTGGTAGCATAACGCTGGGAAAAATCATAAATTCGTGGCTGAGTGGACTGACCATACAAGGGGTTGGGTGAGGGAAGCTGAGAGGGAGTGTAGACTGGACGAGCGTTTGGTGCATATTCAGAGAAACCGGTTCTGGTGATGTGACGGTCGTCGTGGGCCCGTACGTTGTAGTAGCCATTGGTGGGGTCCTAATAACAAAAAGGAGAACTTAATTACTGTTACGTTCCCGAAAAGAACATATCAATTCTGTGTTAGTATTGACCAATCGTTGTTGGTTTTCTTAAACATGATACAAGCTTGTGGTGTAATACAAATGAAAGATCAGCAAGTGTTATAAAGTACTGTAGTTTCCTCAAACCTTTAAAAACAATGAACCTTATGCTTTTATCAGATTAAGCGCTCACTGAAGGAGCCATGCTCTGTGAAACAGAATACCTTGATATCTGATCTCTCATCATCCTCTTCTTCAAGTAGGTCACTGTGCTCTGTGCGAGATGTTCCTGGAGACTCGCTGCTGTTGGGTGCCTGACACCAGAACAGAGATTTGACTTAGAGAACACTTTATTTTGAACACCATGTTCATTAAAGCTACATATTTCATTTCTGCACCCACTAATGCCACCTACAGTTCTTTTTATGGATAGTGTTTACACCCAGCTAACAGGAAATGCTGTCAGAACACTGGGTAACATTTTATAAATGTTCTCTCAAAGTTATCAACAAACGTTCTTGCAGCAACAGCATAGAAATTTTATATCAAAAACATTTCTTAAGTTGTTAGTGAGCTCTATAACATTTTTACTGAATTAAAAATGTTAAAGTAACTCCAGCTCTTATAATAGTGTCAAATAAAATTTTTAACCAATAGCGTTAATACAACGTGCCTAGAACATTTAAAATACAATATAACTTTAATTGTGAAGAGTTGATTTAACAGCAATTTCTGCCTTCATGATAAATCTATAGTTGCATGTTTTTTAAGGAGCAGCGTACCATAGGCTCCTTCACATCTTCTTCATCATCGTTTCCACGTGCCGCGTTGTGATCGCTGTGCACGATCTGTACACGGATGTCACTCTTAGACAGACGCGTGCCCTTTTTACCTGGTGGAGGAGAGAGTGCGGTGGATATAGATTAATGAGGTTAGCGTTGAAAAGATTTCCAGAGGGGTGAAAAGGTCAACGCTGCTCTAGGCAAGAAGGTGGCCTCATAATTAACCTCTGTCTAGTTAGTTCATTTGATTTTTTTCTACTGTATCATGTTTTTGAGAAAAGGATAAGAGTTCTCCGATGACACCTGACCTTTAACCTCACCTTTAGCAGTGTGGCGACAGCAGATGGAGACCAGGGTGATAACACAGACGATGAAGACGCAGCCTCCTCCCACTGACGCTCCGATGATGATGAGCAGAGGAAGAGCTTCTGCAAAAGAAGAGAGGAATGTGAGTGGATTACATCTAAAGCTCTACCTCTGCAGACGTGAGTCTACACAGACCATCCGTATTTCAACATGTATGCATTTTACATCATCACAAGGTGAACCACACAGCAAATGAAGTGATTTATTTGTTCTTCCACTTTATCATATTTAGAAAAATTATCTCTTCATCTTAAGAAACATTTTGAGAACAGTGTAAACTGCAAAGACTAGAGTAATTGTCATGAAAATGTCAAAAGGCATAAAATCTTAATGGTTCTAAGAAAAGGGTTCATTCATAATTTCTCTTCTCCTTTTGATTTTGGCGTTAAATATGACCTGGATGTGTTCTTGACAGTTTGAAGTAACATTCACCCCTGGAGATGATTTCATTTTCGTTTCATCATAGGCGTGTCAGCTCTCC
>JBAJNP010009231.1:0-18539 GCA_036877545.1 Yasuhikotakia modesta
ATCTATCTATCAGGTTCCTTATATAGGAGTTTGTCTCCTGCGGGTGTGTGTGAGAGAGATTCGCTCTGTGTACTCAGCTGTGTGTGTGTTGCGATCAGAGGCAGGGCATCTTAATTGCTTACGAATGAAGTAATTAGGGTGATGTGCTAACTTACAAGAGCCGCGTTGAATTACGTGATGTAAACACACATGCTGTTAGCTCGGCATGTTGTTTGCTTTACGCTGACTGTGTGTGTGTGTGTGTGTGTGTGTGTGTGTGTGTGTGTGGGGAAGGCAGTCACACACTCACTGTGGAGAGCTTTCAATTCATGTGCTAATTGTGTGTGTGACTGTGTGTGTGTGTGATGTAGGATGCAACTCTGACTGATGAGTAATACCCACCCACACATCCTACACACACACACACACACGCGACGTTTTACCACGCTGCTCTTCCTGCGACTCTGTTTGTGTGACGGACGCTTGTGCCGTTCAGACTAAAGATCTCTGGTTGTCTATCCTAAGGACAGGCTACTAATTAAACACAACTACCTCACACACACACCTCTGATGTGGATAAACTCATAACAGGGTGAGATCTGCTGCAATACCTGTCGCTCTGCCTGCCGGATTTCAGTCTCTCTGCGCAGACGTCTCTGGATTTGATGGTTGTCGGGGGTGTGTGTTCACAGGTACGGTCGGAGTGTGTTTGCCCGGTTAAATGGGTGTTTGCCAATGTGTTTGTGTGTGTTGTTGGGTGTGTGAGTGTGTGTGTGAAGGATGAAACTCTAAAACCGTTTAGATGATTTGTGTTTGTGAAGTGTGTGTTGTGTGTGTGTGATAGATGGTCTTACAAAGTATAAAAGACTTGTTGCATTGTGTTTTTTTAAATGATGGGTTCTGAAGGTTTTGTTTTGAAGGTATAGAGTCAAATTTTCTTTGTCTTTAAAATCTTTTCATACTGTGGGTCATAGTGAGTTAAGGTGGTTCATCTGGCTGTTGTGGTGAAGAATAGTTCAGTGGCTTTTTAATGGCTTTGATAACTTACAAATATGCAGTTTGATAAACAAATTAACTTCATACAATAAGAAAAAATCTACTAAAGTTTAAAAACATTGGGGTCCGTCCTAATGTGGGTTTTGCTTGTTTAGGTGAGTTAAGTTTGTCATCTTAAATTTGACTGTAATTTTAAGAGATTTGCTGATTTTGACACACGATCATGAGTCTGTACAGGGTCTTGTGTTTCCTGTTTTGTAAGAAATATCTTCCTGTTACCCTTTGAGTTTGATTTCATTTTGATTTTGCCAGTCAAAGATTTCTTTGCATTTTTTTTATACAAATAGCTTTAGTGTCTGAATGTATTTAAACAAACTAATATCAGCCACAGAGACAAAAACTCACTGGAGACTGAATGATAAATGAAATTAATGCTGATTAAAGTTTCAGTAAGGGATTGTCAGTGATGTGGTTGGATTTGAGCGTGTGGTGAGATGGGTTCTCTGTCTGTCCCACAACCGAAGCCGTTTTTTCATTTAAAATTGGGTAGTTCACTCAAAAATAAAGTTTCTCTGTATTTTTGACAAAGTGTTAAACGTGAATAACTGTATTGATTTTGTTATCTGTAACTAGGCACAGATTGTTTGCGTTTAATGTTTTCCAATACGCATCCGTCCCACCCCACCGGAGCCCGGACCCCTCTGTGGGTCTGGTTCTGGGTCACACATCTGAACAGAACTGTGAGCGCACGGTTGCATGGATGGCGAGGCGTTTTCGTTTTGGGCTGTGCTCACAGAACTTCACAATAACTGTAATTATGAGCTATTTCTGACCTGCAAGCGTCTGCGTGTGTCAGGACTCCAAAGCTAAGGAACATTAGGAATATTCCTAATATAAGTTGGGATATTGCAGGAATTAATGGGAATTCATTGGAATTTTTTGAAAGCTGTATTATACGCAAACGTAAACAAACGTGTTTGATATGAGAGGAGGTTAATTCAGTTTTGCTTTAACAGAGGGTGTTCCCCTCTGTTCCCCTCCCTAACGTTACGTTAGGTGCCGCTGAAGTAACGCTAACATGTCCTGGGTGTTGCAACACAGGAAGTTGTGTGAGGAAGTTGGTTTTTCCGAAGAAACTCTGAGTTTTGACATTGTGCTTGTTTACTACTGGAGGTAAGAGCGGAAACAATCTTCAGTGTCTTAACGTAATAATATTTTATTATAAATTTGTATTTTGATCCGTGAGCTGCACTGGAAATAAAATGTCTTATGAAATAACGGGTTGTTCAGTTGTGTTGCAGCCCTAAACCGCAACGTCAAGATTGTCAAATCTGGCCACACTTCCTGTGAGGTGTGTCACCAAAAACTGACTCTGTGGTTACAAACAGGACGAGAGAAAGCAGCTACCCAACCGGTGCCGCCACACTGTGTTACGATACAATGATGTGATGCTTATATTAAGACAAAGGATGGAAATTATTCACTCAGAAGCTCAAACAAATGATTAAATATATTTAAGTCCACTAATTAGAATAATGTTGTCCTTGTATAATGTTGATATTATTTTGGACACTTTAGAGGTGACAAATACAGTATTGAAACGCAGCTAGAGTCATTAAATGCATCTTCGGCCGTGTCTTGCATGTGAGAGCGTCGCTGAACGATACGCATCTCCTCCAAACGTCTGTGAAGAATGAGGAGTTCTGCTGGACTTCCTGTGATCAGCGCTTCCCTCTGTAGAATCTTCCTGCAGCTGCAAAGCACTTCCTGTCCGTACGGAGATCCTTTTGTGCCAAGCGCCCCATCTGTGTCTGAACTTCACCAGCAGAATTTCAATAGAAGGGCAGCTGTGTGTGTGTGTGTGTTTCTGCTGTGAATGCCCTGCAGTAACTGGGTTTCCTGGGGGAATACTGTCACTTTGAGAACCACAGTTGTGCTTTCACATTTTGAGCTGGCATGCAGACAATCACGATAATGTTGAAGTCGTTCAATTGACTGCTCACACAAAAATAGTTTGTTTGCGTTTCTGGAATGCTGAAGTTTGTGTTCGTGAAACTGCTTGTTTTTTTGCCATGGAAATAAACAATTGTATTTGCATTTGTTGGTTTAAAAGTGAAGCTGTGACTGGTAATCAATGCGAGGTTGGACTGGCTGGTTGCTAAGGTGTTGCTGTGTAGTCGCTAGGGTGTTCTGTGCGATTGCTAGAGCATGTTGCATACACGTGCAGACGTGGTGCCGATGGTTTGGTTTCCTGAGAAGATGTTTGTCTGAGATGTTCTGCAGGTCTGTGGGTGGGTTTGTGGGCCAGAATTCTGCAGATGGTGGCTAGTCTGAAGACGCTGTATCGTCAGGTTGTGCCACTTACATAAGAACTGCTCAGATAACACCTTCATCCGGCGTGTGGAGCAGCAGTCACAACAAACACTGTTGATGCTGGACTTCTGATGGATCTGCTCTGTTCTACAAGTTCTGCAGCAGTTTTGGGTTGAGCTTTATGGTTTCATCTGACCGTAGACCCAAGATTAGATTGAGAATGTTGTTGTATTGTATTGTATTGATTTGTTGACTGTTTTTTGTGTGTGTTCGGGTTTTGCTGTTTTTTTTAAATCAACACATTAGCTTAACACAAATCATGATGTTGCTTAATCTAAAAACTAAAAACGTTCAGGGTTTGTCAGATGAACATCAGTCATTAACATCAGTCTGTGTGCTTGTGTTTGATTGACAGCTGCTAGTGGAGTATGGGTACGACTGCTAGCGCTGTTTCCCAGCCCACGCTGCACGAAGGTTTCCACGGCAACGGGATGACGGACAGCAGACGTTCTCAGAGCACCGCCTCCTTCCAGGCGCTCGGTATCCACAACAACAAGGCCAAATCCATCATCACTAATAAAGTGGCACCGGTGGTGATCACGTATGTCACACGCATGTCTCTGACATCATAACACCCACTGACATCACTTCCTGTTGAGCTCTGTGTGTGTGTGTGTATTCAGGTATAACTGCAGGCAGGAGTTTCAAATCCACGATGACGTTCTCAGAACCAACTATAAAGTTGGGAGGATCTCGGACAACATGCCTGAGCATCATCTGGTTCTGGTGAGCCCGGTTCTCTTCAGTTCTCTTCTCTTCTCCCAATGTTCTCTCAAAGTTCAAGCTATATGTTTAACCTAGGTGTGTGTTTTTCCTGAGAATCGATCCCTGGATCTTTTAGCACTGCTAACACAAGGCTCTACCTGTTGAGCTACACAGAAATGCATTCGTTCATTAACATTCAGGATTGGAGAGTAATTTAGTCGTGAATGTTAAGCTGTGGGGTTTAAAATGTGTCCCCGCATGTCCCACAAACAGAGCCCAGTGAGGGTGTCATTAATTAGCCCTCCTGTGCTCTTTAGTGCCCCAGACAGATTCACACCTTTCATTGAAGGCTTTGAAACGGCTGAAGACGCACTCGCTCTCTTCGTTTGCCCGTTAGTTTCTGTTTGCCGACAGGCAGCGATGAGTTTCTGTGGAGGTGGAATTCAGATGTTTTTATCAAACACTCACGTGGGCTTTAAGAGCCATCATTCCTCTTCCCCTAAAACAGAGAGAAAGTAAATAATCATTTTATAATTAGACACATTAATCCACAGTCATGTGTGAAATATGACATCATAACATGTTGTATTTGGAGGAAGTTTTGGAGTGATGTTACAGATTGATGAAGACGCGTGCTGACTGCTTCTTCTCCAATGTTCTCTCGTTCCTCATGTGTTCTTCTCAGGGGTCTTACTTCATGGTTCAGGACGTGTTCAGCAAAGCAGATGTTCTGAACACCACCGGCTCGTACGGTGCTCCCAACTTCAGACAGAGCAAAGGCAGCTACCCTCTGTACGGCATGGGCCAGCCCAGCCTGAATGGTTTCAAACAGGTCCTGCAGAGGTTGCAAGGCGAAGGTCACCAGGTCAGAGTTCATGAGCGTCTTCAACGCTGTTTTCCTTCAGTCAGACGAGCAAATAATTCTGCTGATAAGCTGTTTGTCGAGTCATTTGTTAAACAAGTTCTGGTGATTTCGAATAATTCACTTGTTGATTCGCTCGATTGTTCGTCTGAATGTGTTTTGCAACCACAGGGCTGATTAAACAAATCTCATTTGTTTGTTCAAACGACAGAGTCTTTTAAATAGCCATGATGGTTTAACGGCAATGTAACTAACCAACGTGTGAAGAGAAGCAGTTTCTAACACTTCTGTGGAAACACTTGTCTCTTGCTCTCTGAAGGAGGTGATTTTCTTCTGTTTACGTGAGGAGCCCGTGGTGTTCCTGCGTTTGGAGGGCGACTTCGTTCCATATACCCCCAGAAGGAAGGAGAACCTTCACGAGAACCTGCATGGGCTGGAACGAGATGTTTCCTCAGAGAACCTGGAGCTCACCATCAGGAAAGAGGTCAGAACTCAAACTCAATGAAACCTCAAGTAGATGTTTAGTTTAATTTATCACCTGAGACCTGATTTGTGCTTTTAGCTTCATGACTTTGCCAAGCTGAACGACAGCGTGTTCTACACCTACAACGACATTGAACACTTTAAAGGAGAACCTCAGAAGATCTCCATAACCTGTGAGGAGGACATCCACGTCACTGAGGAGGTGTATAAAAGACTGCGCTTCACCATGCCTTCATACAGGTATTAACATGCTTCCAGTTTCTCTCCACGTCTTGCTGGGTTTTGTGGGGTGTGAATGTATCTGAGGTCTCCAACATCTCCTGGAGATCCGGTGATAACCACAGTTATCTGTCTGCAGGTATTACCGGCTGCCTCTGCCTGTGGACGGAGCTCCTCTGGAGAACGTTTTTGATGTGTTTGTGAACGTTCTCAGGGTAAGATGTTCCTCTGAAGATGTTCTTCACTACTAGTGTTGGAACATCCAGGAAATTTGAGCACTTCCATAGTTGTGTATGTGTGTTGAATGTAAAGTGTGTGTGTGTGTTGTTGTGGATGTGTTTTGTGTGTTTATATGCACGTGTGTGTGATGAATGAGACTTCCTTTGCGTGTCTTGTGTTTCCTGTTTCTCTGGTTTGAGGACACAGACTGATGCCACAGATTTGTTGAGTTGAAAGATCGGAAAGCATAAAATGGCCCAGTTAAACCGCACACTGTTAAAATGAGTCTGTGCTCTAAATGAGCTGTGTGTCTATTTAATGTATTTGTGGGCAGTAAAGAATAGCTCGTCTTCCTGTTTAAAAATGTTTCTGCTCGCTCTGTAACGTGTCTTAAACTTCAGGTCTCAGGCTGTTATTTTAGCCCTGCCTGTGGAGGGATTCACAGGAAGCAGCTTCGTAAAGACAACGAGGTCACTTCCTGTCTCGCACCGTGGCTCAGTTTGTTGCAGGGCTGCCAACACAACACCCTCAGATATCAAATTATAACTGCTAGTTTCTTTAGCAACCTTCCGACCGTCTTTCACTGGAGACTTTTGAAAACCAAAACACTGCATCATTTAAGTTGAAAAGCGTGATGTATGATTGTATTAAGTTTTATTTCTGATGACATGCCATTAAAACACGAACCTGGAAAACCAGTTTTTCATCATTATGGCTTTTGTTCTGTCCTGTATTTGTTTGTGATGCTCACAGTTCTCTTTCTGTCTTCTGTCATCCAGGAGAACCCATCTCTCTCTTTGAGTCGTGACGCATCCCGTCCGCTTCCGGCGCTGTTATTCAGCTGTCAGGTGGGAGTAGGTCGGACCAACCTGGGAATGATCTTGGGATCGCTGGTGATGATTCACCTCAGACGGGAATCTCAGGAGCCGATCCCACCGTAAGACCCCAAACACAACTTGTGTTGTTCTGTTACGCTTTGCAACATGTAAAAAAAGTAGCAAGTGCAGTAAATGTAAAGTTGCTGTAAAGTTTATTTCATGCGTTCATAGAACTGAACTAGACGAGGCACCAGCCAAACCCAAAATGGACTTCAGGGTCATTCAGACCCTCATCAGCAAACTGCCCAACGGTCAACAGGTCATGCTGGAGGTTGGACTTTGTTCTTGGGTTCATGCCGAATAAGTAAAATACCGCCTGAAGATGTTATTCAGTAAAGTTGATGTGATGAAGACGTTTAGATGATGTTTAGCTTCTGTACGTGTCGAGACCTCCAGCTTCTTCTTGTCTTCTCAGGTGGATCAGGCCATAGACTTATGCTCCGAAATGCACGACATCAGAGAGGCGATTCACGAGAACAAACGCAAGCTAGAGGGAATCGGTGAAGATTATCAGATCCAGGTGAGATCCTGCTTAGAAGAGAGAGATGATGCGTCTGGAGCGCCGGTCTGCAGTGCAGAGAGTTTATCAGCCACAGACGCAGCAGTAGATTCCTCTGTCTCAGACCGAGATGTATGTCGCAGACGTCTTGCCCTGCCGTGACCTTTGATCTGTGTGATGTCACTTCTCTGTGTATTGCAGCGGCTATGGAACAGACCGCGGCTGTCGGTCTGTGAGTGTTTGCAGACTTTCTGCCCTCAGTCTCATGAGTTGTTAATGGCGTTTTTTCTGTGTTTGTGTCTCAGGGAAGCAGCACTAAGAACTACTTTCTCAACCGGATTCTGCAGAGCCTGGAACGATATTTCTACCTGATTGTCTTTAATGCTTACCTGCACGAACAGGTGTGAGATCTGCTGTAAAACTTCACCAAGAAACCTCAGTCACGGGAGATGTTTGTTTCACATGAATGAATGTCTAAAGCTTAAAACTTAGACCTGACCCGTGATGTCAACACAATACAAGCCTCATGTTCATGCCTCATGCCTGTTTCTCTGCTCTAGTATCCGCTGGCGTTTGCCTGTAGTTTCAGCCAATGGCTGTGCGCGCACGCCTGGATTTACCGCCTCCTGTCCTGCATGAACCAATCAGAGCTCAGAGCTCCGGCTGATCTGGTGACGAAAGGCGCCCGTGTTCTGGTGAGAGATTCAGCTATGAACCAAATACATGATCGGTGACTAGCATCAATGTTGGTTCATATCATGCTAATATTAAACCTCTCTGTTTCAGGGGTATCAATGAATAAGTCAATAATAATTTACATGTTGGTCTGTGTTCATTAAACAAGCATGTTTTGGAGACTTTGTGTTTTGACTAATCATTTTTGAATCAATTGTCGAATGTTTCTCTGTTGAATGTAAGTTTCATGCATTTCATAGAAATGGTCTGCTTGGCAACAGTAACTAAGGAAAGTGTGAGTTGTCAACAGATGAATGGTGTAAGCGTGACAGCGTTGCAGGCGGTGTTAAACTGATTCTGTGAGCAGATGTCCTTGAAGACTCTCTGAATCGACTGAAACGAGAGTCACACACAAAAGTCTTATCTGACGCTTTCAAAAGCTACGCAACCAAAAATGTTGTTTTTAGCAAAGCTTCAGTGAAAGGCGTTAAGCGAAGGTCAGATAAAGTTTAAATGAAGCTGGGACTCAGAACAGGGTGCTAGACTGGGACATAATGTAGATTTAAAGATAAAATCTTCGCCTCTCTGCCGCCATCTCTGTTTGAGGCATAGAATCGCAGGTTACTGCACATATTATTTAGTATGTTTAGTCTGTTTTGATCTTTAATGTTCTTGCTCGATAAATTCAACTACATGAAAAGAGTTAAATGGTTATTTTCATTAAGCCCAGCTTATCAAAATGTGTGTGAATAAGTTTAAATGTAATCTTTATTTTTAGGGTTTAAGTTGATTTTGATCTTTAAACTGTATTAAATTGTCTCTAGACTCTGAAACTGTGTTTTTGAAAAGTCAAAATAAAAGCTGAACTGATCACCAGAAATATTAACAGCTGAACTAAACATATCAAAGATTATATGGTAAATTCCTCCTCCACAGGAAGGTTGTCTGAAGGTTTGTGTTTTGTGTCTGTAGGTTGCGGATGAATATTTAGCTCCTGATGTTCTGAGCACCTTCAAGGAGATGAAAGTGGCTAATTTCAGACGAGTGCCCAAGATGTCGATTTATGGCATGACACAGCCCACCTCTGAGGTACAATCCCCCCAAATCACTTTCAGAATGACTCTAGTACCTTCTGTGGAGTTGTTGACAAGTACAGATTAGGCCCTTTTAAGTGGTCACGTCCTGTCTGGTGACGCTTCAGAGGGCTTTTGAAGAACTTGTTTTGAAGTTCTGGTTTATGTTCCTCTCTCACATTCCGCTTGTCGTGCGTCTGTCCTGCGTCAGGCGACGGGGGCCGTTCTGGCGTATCTGACCGGCGAGAAGAGGAAGCACAGCCGTGTATTGTGGGTAAACTTGCAGGACGAGTTGGTGGTGGAGGCGAACGGGCAGATGTTTTGCCCGAGAGAGCCCAGCCGTGTGGACCAGCACATTCCAGTGGTCCCATCTCAGCCCCAAGAGATGGAGGTCAGAACTTTAAAACGGTGTCGTTTGTCTGTAACTGCTGCAGTAAAGCAGAAGTCATGAGAGGAAATGTGACGAGTGGTTTGACTAGTTAGTGGCTTTGAGTGGCTCTTAACTTTATCTTCTGTTAGTTCTTTCAGTTAGTCATTTGAACTAACCTTCACCTCAGGGTGTTAAGTGCCCATCTTAAAAAGTGTAAAACATCTGTGTGTGTAGAGACTGGAAACCGCTCTGAAGGAAGAACTTCTGAGGAGTCAGAAGTGGCTTGAAGTGACGCTGGAGCAGAAGAAGGAAATGAAGATGTGCAAGAGCTGTGTGACGGTGCAGGAGGTTTTCAATCTTCACAAGAGTTCCTATCAGGGTCTTCAGTACAGACGGATTCCTCTGCCTGACTGCTCCGCTCCCACTGAAGAGGTCAATACACACACACTCACACACACGCAGCTCTTTGATCACTGATAAACTTCTACGCAGAAGTAAGAAGTTACTATCTGACTGGAGACTCGCTGTCAGTCATGAGCTTTTAAAATGAAAACATTCAGAGTGTGTTTGTGTTTGTGTGTTCAGGGTTTCGACCGGTTGCTGGAGGCGATGAAAGCTTGTCTCGCTGAAGATTCTCTGTCTGCGTTCGTCTTCAACTGCTCTAACGGTAAAGGACGGACGACGACAGCCATGGTCATCGCTGCCCTCACACTCTGGCATTTTAACGTACGTGTTTCTGAATAGCCACTCAATACACATTGTTGTGTATTACGCTTCTCTCTGGAATACTTGATTCTGATTGGTCGATAATCATGATGATAAAATATAATGATTCTAATTGGTCAAAAATCTGATATTTTGGTATAATGGCGGCTAAACTGTACTAAATTGTAACTGTTTTTATTTCAGGGTTTTCCAGAATTTCCTGAGGATGAAATTGTAAGCGTTCCTGATGCTAAATACACGAAGGGCGAGTTTGAGGTGATGCAATTTCTCTTAGTCTTTTGTTTTTAATCTAAAATTGTTTATTTATTGTACAGCAACAATAACAGAAAATGTTTAATGGTACATACTGAGCTATTTTTGAGAACATCTTACCTCACAGTGCGGGACATTGTAGTTTATTAACAGTTCTAAGTATAGATTAAATGATAAATGTTCAGTTTGGCCTCTAGGCATTAATCGCACTCATCTGTGTTTCTCCAGGCAGTTTTAGAGTCGTCATGTATAAGTTATTTTGCGTTAAATTTCACCCGTGATTTCCTGCAGCCAGATTTTCGTTCGCATTGTTTCCACTCGTCCTCATTTGGTGTTTAGTGGTTTCTCCTCTCTGCCCAGTTCAGATTCTGGAGAACTTCCGAAACGCAGAACAAGACACGTTCTGTCATCCCGTGTGTCTCTTCCCAGAATTCAGTCTGGCCCCATCTGTCGATCTGTCAGCTGCGGTGAATACTTCTGCTGAGTCCGGTTTATACTAGCTTTTGGAGAAATGTTTGGTCGTTTAATGATAGTCAGAAATCGTTCTGGCCTCGTGTCATGACACAGTTATGTGATCTATTTCTGTTTCCCAGCCTACATTCACACGACACACTTTTGCTCTCAATAGCTGAAGGCTCAGACGCACACACACACACACACACACACACACACACACACACACACTCCTTCCCCTAATCCCACCTAACGTGGCACTTAGTATGTTTTTAAAGCCATTTGGTTTATGAGGTCACAGGAAGTGTCTCTGTGAAACATTTTTACGTCGTTCTTCACGTCATTATTAACATTTGTGTCCTCATAAACCCCATGTACAAGTTCACACACACACACCAGTGTGACCCAGATGACAGACCCAACAACGACCAAAGACAGACCTGTGGGGGGCAGCGGTGACACACTTAATGTTGAAAGTAGTTTAACACTGCATTTTCAACTTGTGGGATATAAATATGGGAATTTTGGCACACAGACATTGAGTCAGACGTCGCAGAAGCAAATATGTTTATTATTATGTTTGGATGTAATAGAGTTTGTAAAAATTACCCCAATCTTCCACATAGCTCCTGTTAATTACCATAATATTCCAACTTTTCCCAAAGTATTTTCAGAATTCCTCAGAATTGCAGCTTTCCAATCA
Source organism: Yasuhikotakia modesta (assembly GCA_036877545.1). Taxonomy (NCBI): domain Eukaryota; kingdom Metazoa; phylum Chordata; class Actinopteri; order Cypriniformes; family Botiidae; genus Yasuhikotakia; species Yasuhikotakia modesta. The sequence continues at coordinate 11,466 of JBAJNP010009231.1, forward strand.
CATCGGAGCACATAACCGACTGTTGTGGAGCCGCAGTGTAACTTGGGTGTGATGTGTGTTTAGGTGGTGATGAAGCTGGTCCGGTTGCTTCCTGACGGACACAGGATGAAGAGGGAGGTGGACATGGCGTTAGACTCCGTCAGCGAGACCATGACTCCTCTCCACTACCACCTGAGGGAAATCATCATTAGCACATACAGACAGGTAGAGGGCGCTGTTTCTCCACACACACACACACACACACACACACACACACACACACACTTGAGAGATGGCTGAAGTCACCACCTGTGTTCTGATTGGCTGACTCGAGTTCAGCTGTGGCTGTTATGGCTAAAGTTTGTGAGTCTGATAACATTTGAGTAATTAAAAAACTCTTTTGCCTGTATATGAATATATTTATAATTACATATATTTTAACATATATTTTAATAAAACATCATTTAAACAGATTCATTTCAGTGGATAGTGACAGAAATGAAGTGAATAATGAGCAAATAATCTGATCTGCAACTATTTTAATTTTGATTTTATGTGTGTGTGTGTGTGTGTGTGTGTTTAAAGGCTTGTATTTGACAGCTGAGTCAGTCTCTTGTTCTTGTGATGTCTTACAGTGGTCTGTAGGGGGCAGCAAATCTCCAGACAGACGAATTAAAACGTCTGTCACTCCAGACAATTACTTCAGAATCAGACGCAGTCAGTCTGTTTATATCGGTATGAATGTTAAGATTTTTCTTGATATTATTAGAAGGATTCTGAGGAAAACACGGCTGACGTGGCCCTTGGACTGAGGGACTGTTTCGTTTCATGTTTGTTTGAGGATGGAGTCATTGCATCCAAAGTTTTCCACACGCATTAAGTTCTTCAGTCATCTGTGAAACGCTAATGACTGACAGCCGTGTCCTCCAAGCGCATTTTGTGTCGTGGCTGAGGGCCCGTTTGTGCATATATGTGTGTGTAATTGTGTTTGTAGGTCAGGTCTGTCGTGGCGTCACGCGTCATGCGGCGCGCAGGTCGAGCGTGTTTTTTTTTATGTAATGCGTGGAGGCAGCGTCTCCTGCGACTCGCAAATCAATGCGTGTTTGTGCAGCGAGATCGGCTCCGTCTCCATCTGCTATCAATGGATCGCATTGTCCGCGCTGCGCTTTTTTTCCGCGGCGTCGTTACAGTAGCAGAAGTGCAGCTCGGGTTCCTCAGGCTGCCGGCGGCCTCTTTGAAAACCCGCAGGGGCTGCGCGGGGGCGAGGGATTAGCTTTTTCCCTAGTGGAAACCCATTTGACTGCCAAACAGTAATCCCTCTCACATACACCTCACTTCCCCTCTGTGCGTCTCTCGCTGCTGCTTTAGATAACTGCATCGCTGACATATAAGCATCTGCGCTTGGCAGCGGTCACAGGAACTCGATGTTGTGTGCGAGCGGCCGGGCGATAGAAACATCAGATTGTACGATGCGGGTCACTGACCGAACAGCAGTTAGGAGTCTGTTAGTCTGGGCCATGTCTCCTATCTTTGGTTTGATTGCAGAATCACGGCGGTTTTTAAAACCTGGAGGGTGTGGAGACGCATGCGGCTGAATGCTGCGTGACTAATGCCTGTATTTACCTGAGAAATCACTGAATTACCTGACAGCTGTTGAGCTTCTCCTGAGAACTTTCCTGTGACCGCAAGCGTCTTCCTGTTGGTCCCCATGGAAACGCCGTCCCACAATGCACTACAGACCCGAGATTCGATGACCTGTTCATCGAATCTCGACACTCAAACTTTGAGACCAGCATCATAAGTTGCTCAGAAATGAGTAAATTACCATAGTAAAATGAATCCATTGTTAAGATCTTTGTTTGCGTGGGAGAGCGTCACACTTCTTCTGACTGATCTCTGTCATACCAGGTCACGACGTGGCAGGTCCCACTTAAAGCGCGTGACATTTACACGCCTGACAGACGCGCTCTATTCATCTAAATGGGCAGAAATAGTGACGGCTGCTTTTGTACTGAATTATGACGGATATAAAACCTACTGGAGACACTTCTGAAAATAATTTTTAATAAAAGTGTGTGTGTGTGTTTGTGTGTGTGTGTGTTTCGAGTTCCTCTCCAGATTCGAAGCCAATTCATAGTGAAGCGAATCTAAACAACAAAAAAAAACTGAAGCAGCCAATGAAATATTCCAGTAAGAGAGCAGGAAATGTAAATGGGGGCATGTGTGTAAGGAAAGGCCCTCATGGTTTGGACGGCAGAGTGGAAAAATATTTGCAGGGAGAGGAGAACGTTGTGAGTGGGTTTCGAGAGAATAGGTAGCAGACGTCACGGGGGGATGGAGTCGGCCCAGATGAGACCACCGCAGAACCGCTCCTGATGAAAAACGTGTGGAGCGGCTCCACCGACACCGTGTGGAACGCAACTCAAAGCTTGATGTTCTTTGTGTATCTTTCCTAAAAATTCTGTTTGTGCATTGTTGCTATGTTGTGTGTGCGGTAGCTAAGGCATTGCTAGGGCGTCTCGGGTTGTTCCTAGGTGTCGTTTGTGTTGGGCTGGTGTTGACTCGGTCCGTATGACCCGGTACACAGAGCAGAACCAGTCAGAGCGGTGGTGGGGCTTTGAGGCGCTGCTAGTGTTTTTTCCTCCTGTGACCTGCAGCTCGGTTTAACAGGTGCAGGTGAGCGCAGGCAATGCGTGTCTCCAGCTGCAGGATGAATGCGGCGCTGCGTCATGCGTGACCTTCCCGTATGACGGCTGGGCGAGTCTCGGATCGCAGCTGCGCTGCGGCGGTTCTCTGCAGGAAATGCGCCGGTCATGCTGCAGTAAAACTGAGATTTTATTAGCTAATTGTTTGTTTTCCCAAACTATGGACAATGTTTTACAAGTGTCTGTCACAGAAGTTAAAGTCGCAATACTTGTGCAAATGCATGAGGGATCAGCGTAACCTGCAGTTTTGTGTTTCAAACAGAGATGGTGTTAGTGAGACAAACGTCATGAATTATTCTGTAAGATTGAGCGGCTGTTTATCAACATCTGGAGAACGTTAGACAGTAAGACTGATGAAGTTATTTGGACTGTAGAAATCAATGGTTTGACCTCTAGTTGTTGCTGACAGAGCTAACTGGAAATGTATTTACCCCTGCACACACACACACGTTGGACATTGATCGACACACAAGCTGGGCTTTATTAATATTGATTGTTGGAGACTCTTGTTCGCTGATGTTTGTCAGAGAACGTTTGCATAAAGGCTCGTAGGAGCGTGTGCAGAAAAATGGACCAATCCAGCAACTAATAATGATGATTTTAAACTCGGGTAAAACTGTTGCCCAGATAACCTGTTAGTCTTTAGAGCTGCTGTAAGTGTTGGTAAGCTGCAAGATTTCTGAGAAAGAGCTGCATGTGTGTGCGTCTGCGTGTGTGTCTGCATGTGTGTGTGTCTGCATGTGCTGTATGTGTGTGTTGTGTATATATATGTATGTGTGTCTGTGTGTGTGCTGTAATTCTCAGTGGCTCTCTCAAACTCTCAACATTCGTTTGCCTCACATTTGTGTCTGTGGCTGGAAAATAGGAGGCGGGGGGCTCTGGGTCTGTTAAAGCCATTAAGAAATCTCTCTCTCTCTGTCTCACACACACACACACTACGGAAAGAGAGAGGGTCCAAGCTGCACCACCCACCATCTTGCTCGCAGCTGATATATGATCTGTGTGCTGCCGCTTGGCCGCGTCTCAGCGGTGACTGAATTCATTTACAGTCTGACGTGTCTCGGCGCTCCGCACACTTTTAAAGTGGAGTTCAGCAACATTATATCACACAGTCAGACAGATATTCTGTTCAAAGGCAAACGTTTGATGTATGAAATAACCGCTCAGCTAAAACCTGACTGAGATACGAAGGGTTTTAAGAGCAAAAACATTACACATTTTCCATTTAAAGCAAATTATCTCAACCTTCTCATCTTCTCCCTCATTTTTGAAGGCAACGCTCAAAATTTCCACCCAGTGAAATATTCTAAATCTTGGCATGCGTAGAACGATGTGTATTCCTACCAAAATAACCGAACAAGAATCATCTTGGTTTGTAGTTTTTAGCTCGTTTTAATGCTTGTTTTGTCTTATTTGAAGTTAAGTCTGAGGTAAAAACTGTAGATGTTTTTTCTTTAGGCTGCACCTGCTAAGAGAGCTTCTGTCAGGAAATGAAAGGGCAACTTTATCTGAGATTCTGAATGTTTAATGAACGTTGTGCTGTTTGTGTGTCACTTATTTTGAGCTAAACTGGAGCTTTGAGATGTTTGCTGAGGGTTTTTTGGAGAATCAAGCGCTGCTACAAAATAAAGATTTCAGAATCTTCATTGAGTTTTAGGGTCAAAGGCGTCTAGATCACAGAATCACAGCGGTTCTGTGTTGACCTTTATTTTCCTGTCTTGAATGTGAGCTGGACTCGGAGCACCAATAAAATCCATTTTTCCACAAGTTTGTTCCTGTCAGGAGGCACAAACACTTGTATCTCTTTCCCAGTCAGACTGAGACGCTTCTCGCCAAAATTCCCAACATTCCCGCTGATAAAATCCCAGTTGGAATTATTGAATTGATTTTTTGGCTGTTGAGTGCTGGAGTGGAAAAAACTGATGACATAATGGTGGTATTTTTCTCGTTCAGTGAGGTATTTGAGGACAGGGCTGGTAAAATTGTCATCTTTTCTTCCGGGTTGATGAGCCAGATGTTTCTCTCTGGAATGGATGGAATCTGTTTCTCGGCACGTGCAGCAGCGTTCCCTGTGTGTGTGTGTCACATGCCATTTCATTGCTGTGTGTCTGTGCTTTAACCCGTTTGTGTCTGAATAATTGTGTGTGTGTCTGTATGATTGTGTGTGTGTTTATGCGTGTTCATGTATGTGCACGTATGGACAGCTGTGTCTCTGCATGCGTTTGCATGCGAAAACTATAAGCGAAAACTCGACTTCATGCGTCTCAATGAGTCCCACGACTCCTCATCTCACCCTCTCATCTTCAGACAGTCAAGCGCTTGTGTCAGTGAACAACACACAGGTGGAGTCTGTTGTTCTCAGCCAAATATCTGTTTACAAGCAACAATGTTCAATAAAAACAGTCAAAAATAACATGAACCTGTCAGACGCTGTTTACTATTAACTCTCAGCTTTTGTTTTTGTGTTTATTTTGTCTGAAAAAAGGCAACACACATATGAAATATCAGAGAAGTTCAAGGAAAATGTGTACAGGTTTGGAGCGACGTGAGAGTGTGTAACGCTGAGAGAATATTGATTTTTAGATGACATATTCCTTTTGAAACTGTGTGTGGTTTCTCGGGCTGTCTGCAGGAAATCTGAGAGGAGGGCAGTGGATTTTCTCACTCGGAATGTCGGAATTTGGTTTCATGTGAGCTGCTGTATGGAGAACGAATGTTTGGAGTAACACACACATCAGCTGTGTGTGTGTTTATATGTGTGTGTATGTGTGTTTATGTGTGTGTGGTGATAATTTCTTGTGTCTGTGCGCTGGAGGTATGAACATCTGCTGGGTGTGTGTGTGTGTGTGTGTGTCTAACTATATTCTTTACACATGTCTACCAGGCGTTAGGCCTATCATGATCCTGTGTGTGTGTGTGTGTGTAGCTCCCGTCCCCTCAGTGCACAGACTCCTGGGAGTGTGGGGCACACATGGTGATTATGGTACACACACAGACACACACACACATTAAACTAGTTGTCTAATAAAGCAATAAGCTACAGTGCGAAGCAGGTTCCTGTATATTTTAACTAGCCACTAAGATGGGTTGGTGAAAGGACTGGTTTAGTTGAGGGGTTTTGAGAGGTTTATAGCACATTTGCTGGGTCAGGGCTGAGAACCAGCTGAAAACCACCTGAAACCAGCTTATAAAGTGGTTTTGGGGTATAAATATTCAGTCCCAAGTGTTTCAGCGTGAGCGCGTGGAGTGTGTTTGCGCTGCGTCCTGTGGTGTGACCGGCGCTGGTGCCGCGAGGTCCGTTCGGTTGAGTTCTGCGTTTGATCTTTGGATCTTAGGCTGTTACTGTCTCTGCACCTGTGGGGGGCCGAGAATCTCTGGCTCCCACCTGACAGCGTAATTTCACCTTCTGCAGCTCCGTCTCTCTCAGTGAGAGCATTTATCGCTTTTCTACACCGTTGTTGCAATAAAAACACTTTCATGCACTTCAGCAGAGATGTGCAGATTGCAAACAGACACCAGGGCATTAAAATGTTGCTCACACGCCAAAACGTTTAATACACAATAATAGCTTCAATTGCTGTGACTGAAACAAGTGTTTGAATATCCTTCTAAACACTGACTTTCCAGTTTTTAGGGGCCGGACAAAGACCGGACAAATGTACCGTCGATGTACCGTCAGGTCTCGTGATGTTCTGCCCTGTGGTGGTCCGGTAGCTGTGGTCTCAGAGCAGACGTTAGTTTTGTTTGCATTTTAAAGGTTTGTACTGTATTCAGTACATCACATCGTACTTGTGACGATTCTGTGGACTGTATCAGATTTAATCCAGTTTTTGTGGCTGTGAGGGGGTTTATATCACATCTCTGGACTAGTTTCTCTGAGAACGATGTACATACTTTACATTTTTGCATTTAGCGGACGCTTTTATCCAACGCCAACCCACAACCTTTTGTGCCGCTAACACAATAGCAGCTGGGCTACAGGAACTACAGTTGATGTATGTGTGTACTGATGTGACACTGTGTGGTTAGAGGGTGATAAAGTGTCCGGGTTCCAGTTGGAATTAGCATCAGGTCCCTTTTCAATGTGAAGTCTTCCCCATGACCTTTGACCTCTAGGGGTCATCTTCACACTTTGACCTTCTCGTTCATAAATTCTTGGTCACCTTGGAGAACTCGGTCCCGTGTGATCTGCTGTTTCTAAAGCCGCACCATGTTTCACACAGTCTCACGCTCTGATTGGCCGAAAGCTCCAAATCGCATCATTCTGTTAGTTAGGAAGTAAAGAAGTAAATTAGTAGCAATAATAAACTAGTTGAAGTTTACTAGTAATAGTAGCTGTGGAAAAGAGTAGACGTGTGTGTGTGTGTGAGTGAGTGTGTGTGTGAGTGAG
>JBAJNP010009232.1:0-18534 GCA_036877545.1 Yasuhikotakia modesta
GTGTGATAGAGAGAGTGTGTGTGAGTGTGTGTGTGTGTGTGTGTGTGTGATAGAGAGAGTGTGTGTGAGTGTGTGTGTGATAGAGAGTATGTGTGAGTGTATGAGTGTGTGTGTTTGATACACTAACTGCTGAACCAGTTTTACTAGCACCAGTTTCATTCACTGCGTGTTGTTCTGTCTCAGACGTGTGTCTGTGAGACGCTGCAGCTGTGCAGCTGCTGTGATGTGACTCTATGATACACAGACAGGAGTTCTGGTTTTAGTGGGTGTGTGACAGAGTTTCCACAGACCGTTTCTTCTGCTGTTTCTGACAGGAGTGTGAATGAACGTGTTGAGGATGTGAGCAGGGCTGAGGGTGTGTTGGGTGTGTGTTCTCTGGGTGAAGCCAGTCTGACTGATTGATGTCTTTTATAGTGCCTGGCAGCTCCTCTGTGGTTTCACCTCCTGCTGAGGTTTCTTTACAGAGAGTTTGGAGGCCAGGAGAAGGTGAAAGTTTGGTCATGAAACAAAACCCTGGGAGTCAATGATTAACCCGGCCGAGCCCCTACGCTCAGACGTCTGTCTGAGGAACGCATGAATTCCTGAAGTTTCTTTAAGGTTGTCAGGCTGCAGGCATTTAAATGATGCACTATTATCTGACAGACGTGAGAAAGTTTGTGTCTGTGAGTTTTGTAAACAGCAAATATGTTTTCTTAGCCAACAAGACCTACCTGTCAATCATTTTGCGTGTGAGGGATTGCTGACATGTCATTGGAGGGTGGGGCTTATGAGAGGGCGTGTCTTACAGTTGTCAGAATGACTGAAACAGCTTATAGTTCTCATGAAATGTGACTGTGGAGTTTCAGCTGTGAGTTCATGTCTGTAGTTAAGTGAACGTTTCAGTCTGTGATCTGAAAATGACTGCAGGATTTCTGTTGCAGTTTTGTAAGGGCTGATATCCACAGACAGAACAAAGTTCAGTCCTGATGACTAAATTCATTCAATATTTCTTATTTCCTATTCAGACCTCACAGAGAGTTTCGGTACATGGTCTGTTCCACTTGACTGAAACAAGGCGTGTGATTATTTTTTACCCTGACAGTGACAGACGTTAAATGACTCCCCAGCAACGCCCTGTGCCTCTCCGCTCCACCCAACATGCTTGAAAGCGTCTCCATTAGAGAACTTGTTTGGTTGGAAACCACTTATTTGAACATCATCTAGTTTGTTGTTTGTGTTGTGTAGAAGCACTTGTGCAGGTGATGTGGTGATTGTAGCACATGTTAGGATGTTTATGGTAAAACAGCCTCTGTCCATGATAAACTCTGTAACATCTCAGGTGTCTGTTACAGGAGTGAAACTGCAGCTCAGTTAATATCAGAGAGTTTGTGTCTGTCCTGCACTGAGGTCTTGTGATGTTGAAGTGAAAGTGATGTGTTTGACAGGTATGGGAACTTATACTGTAACTCCTGCACGTCCAGAGCACAGCTGTATTGTGTCATTAGTTTGCTAATATCAAACTCTGCCGGCGTGAGTGAGTTTATGTGTTGAGTCGATGTTTATCCACATATTCTGCAGTTAGCGGAGCAACTCAACAGAGCAGAACATGTCGATGACAAACAGCTACTGTTCACACAGGAAAGAAATGTGTGTTTAGATGTTTACATTTGTTCAACCCGTGCATCTTTGTTTATTATTGACCTCAGCTTGTTGAGTAGTGTACAGTAAGTACAGTAACACTTTCATCCAAAGGCTTTCAGTGCAGCTGAGGAGTAACATACATTCAGTGTTGTAACTGCACATGCAAATAAATGTAACATCAGTGACGCTGACAGTCAAACTACAGGAGCAATTAACACTCAGTTATGCAAATGAGGAGTCAGTTATTCCTGTGAGAAGCTGGAACTGAATGGTGACCCTGTTTCACAGGAAGTGCAGAATTGAGCCCCTCAGCTGTGATGGTACATGACCAGCTTAAATGAGCAGAACAGCCTGAGTCTGTCAGGAAGTAATGCTGCTTATGGTAACGTTTGTAACCTCTGTGTAACACTGGATTCAGTCATATTTTACTGATACTGGGATAATTTCAGTGGTTTAGTCTCAGAGGCAGCATTATAGAGACAGAATTAACACGTTTTGGTTTCACTGTTGATTTGTGGAGTGAGGATGAGTGTGTCAGTGCTGACGCTGTATGTGTGAGCTTCTGTTCAGTTAGGTCTGCGTGTTTGTGTAGTAGCTAATAGTTTATATATTAAATACTTATACTTTGGGCATGTTGACTGTTAATGACAGAAACTGTATAATCAGAGTTTTGTCGGCTGTTTCTCTGCTGCATGAGATGCATGCATGCATGCAGATTCAATTGCCAGTCGCATCTGTTCCTCTCTAAGGTCATATAGACGTCTTCCCTGAGTTGCTATGACTACAGCATGGCTCTGACACATACATTTATAAGTATGTATTTTAATATATATTGTGTATATACTCTATACAGTTTATAAGACGCTGTGTTTTATACAGTCACTGAATGATATTAAAATAGTTTGTCAAATATCAACAGAGAGTGAAACTGTTAGACTTGTGTTAAAGCAACAAATGTTTTACAGTAATGTTTCCTCTAACTGAAATCCAGAGTTCTAAATATAAATATTGATGATTATGTCAGTAAATCATTATGAAAGTTGAGGTCCGATTCGCTCTGGGATGTTCTGGTGGCTGTTTGGACAGAGTTCAGATGTGTCTGATTGAAACGGTGACTGATAAAAGTTGAGTCACCTGACCTGCATGTTTATTAGTTTGTGTAGTTTTATAAACAGCAAGAGTTTGACGTGACTAATGACCTGATGAGTCCCAGCTAAATACATGATGTTTGTTAGCATCGCTGAGAGAACATAAGTTAGTGCTGCATTAAACTCCAGATGGTGTTTCCTGTCGAATCTGTGGAAGTGTAGATTCATTGTGACCATAATGCGTCACTTTATTTGCTGGCTGAAGAGAATTCAGATGAGAACAGAATGTCACTATCACTCCTACATAATATTAAAGTTCTGTTCGGTTCTGTTCTTGTGGTTCATGGGCTAGTAGTGATGTCACCACACTGGCCTGCAGCCAGTCTGTGTGTTTCGTGAGGTTTTGTTCTTTTAGGGATGCTATAAAAATCAGGTTAAATAATTACTGTCCTGTAGCAGATTTTGGTGGGGCATTTAAATTGACATCAGGGGTTATAAAAATGTCACTGTGTATTTGACTATGTGTGTATATATATAAATATGTGTGTGTGTGTGTGTGTGTGTGTGTGTATGAGTGTAAGTGTGTGTCAGACGGATAAAGGAGTGTGATAGTGACTCGATTAGCTGTGGAATGTCTGAAAGGATGTGGAAGAAGTGTGTGTGTGTAACTACACAGAACAAACAGCTCTACTAAAGTGACTTTGAATGGTCCAGCCGACACACACACACGTTTCCTGTAAGTCTATGGCTAATGTTAACTCACAGGAACAGGAAGTTGGGTGGAAGTCTGAACCGCAGAGACATAGCAGTTTTGTCCTCTAAACCCTCCACCCCCTCAACGCCTGTATTCTGTGTTTTTTGCTGCCTCATTTGTCCGCCGCGGGTGGGGTGGGGGCAGCCACATATTTGCCATTCCTGCAACCAGATGACAAACAAACAGAAATAAGAATGCATTCTTTAACTGTATGTTAGACACAAGTTTCTGGGGCAGGACAGGAAAGGTGTCCTGCCCCAGAAACTTGGGGCAGGACACAATGCAATGCACTAAGTTGTGTTTGCATTGTGACGTGGAAGGTGTGGGGCTAACACTCATGCAGAACTGAGTGTGTGTTGCCTTATAAGGACAAGTGAACTATTGAAGGAAGAGGCAGTTATGAGTGACAACACCAGACCTGACTGGACTGACCTGTTCAGTTTCATTCTCTCTTCAGGACACATTCCACAGTTCGGGTCATGCAGAACTCAAGCTTCACCTAGTCGTGTGTTAGCATCTGTGCTGCTGCTCATGCTTGTCCCAAACTCGGTTCTGTTACAGACATGAATGACACTTGAATAATGTGGCTTGTTGAGTAAAGGTTCAGTTAGATGCTGGATCTGCGTGTCTGGCAGAAGTTCTACAGTTCTTTGTGAGCAGAACCCGTTGTGTCACAGGAACTCTGGGCCCTGCTGGCTACTGTAATATTACACAGAGAATGAGTGTTAGTGTACGTCTTCCATCCTCATGTCTCTCTCTGTCTGTGTTGAGTGAGAGTTCAGAGGGTTTCTGTCACTCTTTCCACTGGGGAATTTGTGGAATGAAGGTCCATGGAGCTCAGTTTCCATGTTCTCCAACAACTGCAACACATTACTGATTATTATCATTTAAATGGCTCCATGATTCATTCTAAAGAAGTTTGTGACAGTCCAGCTAAAGCACACATTGGTATTAGACGTAAAACACTTTGTTTAATACAGGTTACTTCTTAGCTGACCGATTGTGTCGTTCATTATGAGTGTACTGTGTTTGTGCATTACTGAAATAACATCTGTTAAATTAGAAACTCGGTCTGTTCAATGTCTTCTCCTGTCACCCAACCAGTAATCAGATCTGTGGAGGGAGAAAAGATCTGATCTCTGGTCTGCTGAGTTTGTCCTTTGAGTCCGTGTCACAGGGAATGAAGGCCAGATCAAAGCAGCTCTAGAGTTAAACTTTACTTTCAGTTTAGTTCAGAGCTCTGAGCAGAGAGCCTTTGTCAATGGAAACTGCATGTGTGGTTTTGTGAGTTCTGCTGTGATATTCTCAGCCATGACCTGATGTTTGTTCTCCTCTGCTATTCGTTGTGAATCTAATAAGGTAAATAAAAGCTACTTTAATAATCTAGTCATCATTTCCAGCCACCACTGAAACCCACTGAGTGATGCAGCACCTGTATCTCAGTGTGTCAGGAGACGTTTTTCATGGAAATTGGTAGCCCTCAACTTTGGCTAAACCACAGTCTTCCTCAGGGATGTGTTTTTATATATCATCTGGTCAGATGTTAAAGCTGAAGCTGCTGCTGTGATTTCCTTACAGCTGTGAATTTCCATCACATCTGATATGATGTCATTCCTCACTGCAGCCCTCTTCATGACATTAATCACAGAAATGCTCTTATAACCATCACTTTTGCAAATGTTTGTTTTGTTTTTGTAGGTCAGGGGTTGTCTGCTGCATCTCGCATTTTAATCTGATGTTAGAAAGATTTGTTGACTCCTCACATCCTGTAATAAAGCACCAGGCTCTCAACCATTTATGAAGGTGTGAATTCATCTCACTAGTGTGAAGTCACAGATTTCTACTGCTAACAGCACAAGACTACACGACTTCTACTAGAGAAGCACTAGCAAGGCCGAGCAGTTGATTGTTTGTTTCTGCTGGATCATCTTCGTTTGGTTAGCTGTGTTTTGACAGCATTTACAGTTTGAAATGGGTTCATGTAATGGCTCTGCAAGAGTTAATGTTCCCGCGGTCTGCCTAAGAAACCCGATCTGATCACACACTGCTGGAGTCTCACAAAGACAGGAAATACTATAAATAAATCAACAAATAAACATGGCATCCACAGGGCAACTCCTGCAGAGCACGGAAGTCAAAATCAACACCCTCCTCTTCCCGGCCTCCTCTCTTCTCCATCTTACTCCTGTTGGATTAGATGCTGCTGCTGTTTTTTGTGGCTGTTTTATTATTTGGTCTCTTTGAGACAGTTTGTATTAGCAAATAATGCCTTTGTAAAAAGATTTTTGATCTTGATAATGGCCTGAATTTATCTAATGAGATGGCAGTTCTCCAGAGCGCCCCCTACTGAATGAGTGTTTTATGACTGCCATTTAAAAACAATGGAGGTCTGTTTGACAGAAAAATGTTTCCAGCTGGTGTTAAAAATGTCAGAGCCTCATATGATGCATTTGTTGTGTGTGAACTGAGCTTGTGCTAAACTGTGAACACTGATGTCTTCATCCTGTCAGCACCATTATGATTTACTGTGCAGCCCTCCTCAGCGCAGCTCGGGGATACATGCTAATGTTGAGTCTGTAGATGTAAATACAGTTTAGTTTGTGGAAAATTAGGAAACCGGTTATTACTGCATTTTTGAATATTCATGCAAAACTTTCCCTCAGGATATAAACGCAAACACTGGTGTGTGTTTGAGTTTGTGTTGGGAACAGTCTGTGTCTCACAATCAAACCTAGTAAAAATTATTATCATTTTGTGTTTGGTGTTATCAAATGATCACAGGTCTATCACAATCTTTGCACTGTTTTTAAAGTTCAGTTTGTGTGACTAGTACAGTTAACAGGTTGCATCACACCCACAGCGGTCAATCACATGCTGCAGTGTGATGGTTTGTGTTGGTCTTCCTCTGTAATTCTCAAATGCAATGATGTCACCCACACCCGACTAACCGTGGGTAAACCCCACTGGGTTTTACACACACACGCGCACACATAGACACACACACACAGGACCCCCGTCTAAGCAGAAGTATTGGCATTTGTGTACAGTGTGGATATACACACCCAGGTTGTGACTGGTGTGTGTATTTGAAGGCGAGGGGTTTGTGTGGCAATCCTGTCTCTGGTAGGTGCATGTCAGACAAGAGGGTTGGTGAAGGGGCACATTATCCACAACTCAATGGAGTCTTTGTATGAGAGAGCGAGAGACTCTTTCCCAGTGTGAGCTGATGTCAGTCTCTGTGTTCATACATGTTTAAGTTGAGATGTCTTCTGGAGAGGATTTAGTTCACATTTACATGTATTAGTTTAGGAGGTACTTTCATTCAGAGTGACTTCTAGAGAGAGTTTTTTGCCATAAGAACCAGGAAGTCTAACCTACAAAGCTCTGAGGCCAGTAGATGATAGAAGTTTTTATAAACAGGTTAAAGATCAGAGCATTAGTGGCCTTCAGACTTTGTACAGGGGTGAGCAGCTGTTATTTATCAAATTATCTAAATATGAATATAAAAAATGCTTGGTTGGAATTGTTGTTTTTGAAATGGATTGTGGTAAATAGAAATGTAGTAGAAGCTTATTTTTTCCTGAGAAAACATCTTGAATATTCCTGTGTGCACCAGAATGCAATCCATTCCCTGTTTTCCTGAATGCATTATCTGACCTCCTCTGACACATTTTCCTGTTTGTTCTAGACTTTCACAGCTTGGTGCAACTCTCATCTGCGGAAGGCAGGAACACAGATTGAAAACATTGAGGAGGATTTCCGAGATGGACTCAAACTCATGCTGCTCCTAGAGGTCATCTCAGGTCAGTGATCTTCTGAGACGTGCTTTTACTTACAGCTGTTTTTCTGTCAGTTCAAACCTCATTCCCTGATGCTGCTAGAGTCATGCTGGGTAATATTACTGCTGTACTGTAACCTGTGACTTGTTTTTTGAGGTAATGCAAAATGTTGCAGAGATGTTGGACTAATGTTTATCAGAAGAATCAGGCTCCTGCGATTGCTGATGCTGTGGAAAACAGTGCCATCAGGGATTATACACATTTTGCTAACGTGTATTTGTGCAGGGGAGAGATTACCAAAACCTGAAAGAGGCAAGATGAGGGTGCACAAGATCAACAATGTCAACAAAGCGCTGGACTTCATCGCCAGCAAAGGAGTCAAGCTGGTGTCAATTGGTGCAGAAGGTACAAACACACTCTTGTGTATCGCCCTGAAATCCTGTCAACATCTTTCTGTGTGTGTGTGAGCAACAGAAGGGCAGAAAAGCGAAGGTCATTTGTTGAGTTCTCTGTAAAGAGTGAAATCTGACCGCAGACATAAAGACGTGTGTGTTTGTGTGCGTGTCTGTTTGACGTTTGATCCTCCCCCACACTGACGTTCTGAGGGTTTTCTCAGACAGATGACAGATGAGTCAGTTTTCTGAGTTTATTACAAGGCAGTGCAGCATTCATCAGTTTTTTAACACATGCTGGTGAGGGTTTGTAAACCTCTAACCTTAAACTAAAATTAATTTAGCCTCAAATTAAGACTTAATTTATGGACTCCAGTGAAACGGTCTTTGTAGATGTTCTTCAGATCAGTTTTTGTTTAATTAAGCTTAATTTTAAAAAATTAAATTTATTAGTTCAAATTTAAAGGCCATTTTACTTAAAAGATACTTTTGATGGATGTAAATACAGTCATATGTTCTGGTGGCTCTTACGGATAACTTTGTAGAGTTGATAACTCTAGAACGCTAAACGTCATGAGAAAAGCAGGAATACATTTAAAATAGAATAAAAACCTTAAAAACCATAAATCTGTCCAAACTTGTCGAAAGATTTTAAGGCTGTCTCTCTGCATGATCTGAAGACTCTTCATGTTTTAGTCTTGCTTTGGTCATGTACTGTTTCCCTTTTCCCAGATGTTTTATAAATAAAGGCTAGAAAGTTCATTAAGACGTTCACCTTCAACAATGGTTTGTGTGCATTTGTAGAGATTGTGGATGGAAATGCCAAGATGACTCTGGGAATGATCTGGACGATCATCCTTCGCTTTGCCATCCAGGACATCTCAGTAGAAGGTATCATGTTTGACCTCCAAACTCTTCTAGAAGTTTCAGAATAACAGCATAATTAAATGTTGTGCTTTGGAGGGAAAAAAATGAACAAATCCTCAGTAAAGGTCTGTTTTGACGTTTCTGTTTCTTCCCGCAGAAACCTCAGCTAAAGAAGGATTGTTGCTCTGGTGTCAGAGAAAGACGGCTCCTTACAAAAATGTCAACGTTCAGAACTTCCATATCAGGTCTGAACCAGATGGTCTTATTTTTGACACACTGTAATGTATGCAGTCATTGAGCTCAGATCCAGGGAGGGATTAAAGTGGTTTAGATTTGCTGGTGTTGGGCAGCTTTTGCATACAGCTTTGATGTGGACATTCATTTATTTAAATAAGCAAATGAGGAATTCATACTAATCCCACTTGAGTCTGAAGACTCTTAAATGGGCAATAATCACAGTACACACAGTTTGTTTACTCTAGTTTGTCACATGTTGTTTCTTTACAGTGCAACAAACACATTAGTGATTGTTAGCTGGAACTGGGCAGTTTATATGTCATGGTTTCAGTGCTGCCCTCTGTTGGGCACGCGTGATAATAATTTGTGCTCTGTTATTTCTCTGTCTGCACAGCTGGAAGGATGGTCTTGCCTTTAACGCTCTGATCCACAGACACAGGCCAGAGCTCATTGATTATGACAAACTGAGAAAGGTAAAAATCTAAATACTGAAAATGAAACTATAAGTTAAGTGTGCAGTGTGACTGTTCTGCTGTCTGCAGCTCTCAGACACATTTATTACATGTGTGCTAACAGGACGACCCAGTGACGAATCTGAACAATGCCTTTGAAGTGGCAGAGCGATACCTTGACATTCCCAAAATGTTGGACGCAGAGGGTAAAAACTGTTCTGTTGTTTTGAGTGTGTATCTGTGTGTCAGTGTAAATGTTTTTGTTACGTGTGTGTAGAGAGAGTACATCATATATAAAATGAGTGAATGAGGTGATGTGTCACTGTGTGTGTGTGTGTTTACAAGCTGTTGTCTGCACATTCCTGTTGCGTTTGTGGGGATAAGTCCCGTCTCTGTATGTGTGGGTGTGTATAACTCTTGTTTGCCTGCAGACATAGTGAACACTGCACGTCCAGATGAGAAAGCCATAATGACCTATGTGTCCAGTTTCTACCATGCCTTTTCTGGAGCCCAGAAGGTATCCAATGACCTTTAACCCCTGATCACTGTGACCCCAGCTCCCCTTCAGCATGGCTTTTTCTACCAGAACTGGAATAACCGGAGGGGGGCGCCGGTGGGGACACGCGTACAGCGTTTAGACAAACTGTGTGCACAGGCTGCACAAGTGTCACCACCCGCCCTCCTCTGTCCTACAACAGACTCTGTTCCTCAGCAGTGGATTCGCTCTGTCTCTCGCTATGCCGGTTGCCATGATTATAGCGCTGGACTCTGAACCCCATTTTCCTTTCAGTGGGGAGCCCATAAATCGTCTCTGCATAATCAGCTGACCCCAGACACCCACTTGTTCCTCCAATGAGAGCACACAGGGTTTGGGCTGCTTTGCTTCACCGCTGTCTCTCTCTTTTTCTGCTGGCTTTGCTGTAGATATCGTGGGCACTCTGCGGCCGGATGAGAAGGCTATTATGACCTACGTCTCCTGTTTCTATCACGCCTTCTCAGGTGCTCAGAAGGTGAGAAACCTTTGACCCCTGATGAAACTCTTTTAGGTGTCTTCACACCTGGTTTAAAGGCAATTTGAGGAAACAGAGTTTAATTGACGTAAAACCGCTGCTGATCTTTTGAAACGCAGCCAATGATTGCTGTGTAACATGAAGGGATGGTGCCAATGCGTAAAACAAAAGAAGATAAAAATGTGTAACAGAAACAGTTATCTGGGCTGAACCAAGATAACTTTTCTCATTTAAATGAATAAAATCTATTTTCATTATGGTGAGATGTATAGATGGAGTCTGTTAGGACTTCAAATGCATTTAAACAACAATTAATATAAAAAATTGATCCATTGAAAAATTGAAAATTTACTCCATCCCTTCACTCAGTTCATTCAGGCAGTTTAGTAGAAATGAACCAGGTGTGAATGCAGCTTGAGAGTTGAGCTTCACTTTACTTCAACCCACTGCCCCGTACACACCCTCATTATCCTTCTGATGGTTCTGCTCCCATTAACACTCTAATTGGGTTTACTGGTCTATCAAAGCCTTCTTATAAATGCTGTTAAAGTTGAATGTGTGGCGTTTTATATTTGCACTCATTGATACATATTTGTAACGTCCCTTGATGAAAGTCTGTGATTTATATGTGAAACTGTTAATAACTAGTATTTTATTAAGATGCTGTGTTCTGTGATTTAAAATGTTCAGAACAGATGCATTTCTGAAGTCTAGAGGAACATGTTTTTAGTTCAAGCCTTTAAAGCGTGCCTTAATAACTGAAATTATCTTCAGCTAAAAAGACTCCAGTCCTTTATTTTGATGATTGTTTTAATGTGCTTAAGTATTTTGCACGAGCGATTTGAACACTTTCTGTGTTTCAGTCTTAATTCATGCTGTAAAGAACCCTGACAAGATCCTCAAGCAGTGGTATAAATCTTGAGAATGCAGATTTAATTAATGGCACGTGTATTTTGCAGTTAGGCACGTTTTCAAAACTAACCAGGTTTTGGTGTTCGCATGAAACGTCAGTTAGCGTAACAGTTAGCACCATTATTAACGTGTCAGGTGTGAATGTTTAGCATGTCTTCATTTTTATTTGGCTATTACTACGCATGCACATGTTTTTGTAGCACATTATTAACAGACAACACAGGGAGTTTTGTTTTGGTGTGCGGTTCATAAATCATTTAAATGTTTGAATGTAAAGCACAGTTTGCTAAACGCATTGACCAAGCCAATAAACATAATAATGTAGTTCTGTATATTATTCCACAGGCAACCAAAGCAGCATCTTGACATTTACAGTTTTAGAAACTAGGGATGAATGGATAACATTTGAGTGATTTCACATTTGATACGGTTGTTACTGTCCTGTTCTGTGATAGGCTGAAACAGCAGCCAATCGTATCTGCAAAGTGCTGTTAGTCAATCAGGAGAACGAGCACCTGATGGAGGACTATGAGAAGCTGGCCAGTGATGTAAGTCCATTTGGATATTATGAATGCTGGAAGACTGATTGTTTGACTTTTAATGCTGTGTGTGTCGGACACCCTAACGCCAATGACATGCATGTTTATCTCTCTGTTATTTCTCTTTCCTGTATAGTTGTTGGAATGGATACGCAGGACAATTCCATGGTTGGAAAACCGTGTCCCAGAAAAGACCATGACAGAAATGCAGCAGAAACTGGAGGATTTCCGTGGTTACCGTCGAGTTCACAAACCACCCAAAGTTCAGGAGAAGTGTCAGTTAGAGATCAACTTTAACACATTACAGACCAAACTTCGTCTGAGCAACCGACCTGCCTTTATGCCATCCGAGGGCCGCATGGTGTCGGTAAGAATGTTAATGAATACTGTCTTACAATCTTTATCTACCCTGTAATGTTTGCTCTCAACCTGCTTGCTGTTAATCTTGACTTAAAATCATTGCATTAGAATCACTGACTGTTTGAAAAGACGTCTCCAGATAAAATGTTGTTCTGCTGTAGGACATTAATGGGGCATGGCATAACCTAGAAGGTGCAGAGAAAGGCTATGAGGAGTGGCTACTGAATGAAATCCGTCGTTTAGAGAGGCTTGACCATCTTGCAGAGAAATTCCGTCAGAAAGCAACAATCCATGAGTCCTGGACAGACGGTACCAAAACATTTTTATCATGCTTTTGATTATCCTGTATTTATGTTTTAGCCTCAAGCAAAATTTACCTGCACTAGTCTGCTAGACTAGATTGATATTTTATGACACTTTTCTCACTTTTTCTCTATGACACTTTGTGTGTAGGTAAGGAGGCCATGCTGACGCAGAAGGATTATGAGACTGCAAGTCTGTCTGAGATCAAAGCTCTGCTGAAGAAACATGAGGCGTTTGAGAGCGACCTCGCTGCTCACCAGGACAGAGTGGAACAGATTGCTGCCATTGCTCAGGAGCTCAAGTGAGAACATGGCAATAACAGACTGATAAACTAATAAATTATGTATTAAACAGAAATAAAGGGAATGAAAGATTCAGAAAGAAAAGGAGGCTGGAAACTACAAAATATAGCCTACAAACGTTTAATGACGTTCCAAAGGATTATAGATTAAAACACTTTGTGGTTGTGTTATAGTGAGCTGGACTATTATGACTCTCAGAGTGTTAACGGCCGCTGTCAGAAGATCTGTGATCAGTGGGATCTTCTGGGTTCCCTCACGCAGAGCCGCAGAGAATCTCTTGAGGTATGACATCTTTCTCATACAGACACTGTGAGGCGTTTATACATGTGCTCTTCATGGTTGTGTTTATATGTGCCTGCAGAGGACAGAGAAACAGCTGGAGTCCATTGATGAACTCTATCTGGAGTACGCCAAGAGAGCGGCTCCCTTCAACAACTGGATGGAGGGGGCCATGGAGGATCTTCAGGACATGTTCATTGTACACAACATAGAGGAGATCCAGGTATACTTCCAGGCTGGAACTTTATAAACAGTTTGTTTCACTCCAAAAAGGAATTTTCTAATGGAAGGAAAATGGGTTGCAAATGTCATTTTCTGTTGATACAGACAATGTGAAACTAATTTTTCTTTTTGCTCTGACCTCCTGTAGGGACTGATAACAGCTCATGAGCAGTTCAAGTCAACCCTTCCAGAGGCCAACAAAGAGCGGGAAGCTATCCAGGCAATCCAGACTGAAGTCCAGAAAATCGCTCAGCACAATGGCATCAAGCTGGCAGGGAACAATCCTTACACGAGCATCACCCCTCATAGCATCGACAGCACGTGGGACAAGGTCAGACTGTGGGACAGATTACACTGGTGATGGAGAAAGATTGCTGCCTGGAGTTGTGTCTATCTTTCATAAGCCGTTTTCATTCAGAGAGACAAACAGTTTGTATTTGCTGATGTGTTTTCTGTCTGTGATGTGTGTGTGTGTGTAGGTAAAGAAATTGGTTCCACAACGTGATCAGGCTCTTCAGGAAGAACTTGCACGCCAACAGTCTAATGATCATCTCAGACGCCAGTTTGCCAACCAGGCCAACATGATCGGACCATGGATACAAAACAAGATGGAGGTATAGTCTCCTGAGCTTTGAATTTGCTTTGATTACAGTTAAATGGTCTCCTGCTATGAAAATACTGCATGACTATGTGTCTTCATGACATGTTTTAGGAGATTGGGCGGATATCAATCGAGATGAACGGAACGTTGGAGGATCAGCTCACCCACCTGCGTCAGTATGAGCAGAGTATCATTGAATACAAACCCAACATTGACCAGCTGGAGGGAGACCACCAGCTTATTCAGGAAGCACTTATATTTGACAACAAGTACACCGCTTACACTATGGAGGTGTGCATCCGCAAAACACAAACTTTATTTGGGCCACATCCTACATGTTTTGATGGGTTCTCTGTTTTCTTTCTCTAGCATTTGCGCGTTGGCTGGGAGCAGCTGCTCACTACAATCGCTCGCACCATTAATGAGATTGAGAACCAGATTCTGACCCGTGATGCTAAAGGCATCAGTCAGGAGCAGCTTCACGAGTACCGCGCTTCCTTCAACCACTTCGACAAGGTCAGGGACTCTGTTTGCATGTGTTTGTGTGGAGGAAACCTGCAGTTAACAGTTTAAGTTATAAGAAATGTGGTGCTTTTAGTGCTGTGGTCAGTGTAAATCTGGTCAGTGGAATAGTTTATCTAAACAAAATCTTTTAAAATACATAGTGTAGTGCAGCAGATGGCAGAGATTACACAGCACAGACAAGAGGATTAAAGTGTTCATGTAGGGAAGAATGTAGTGATTTAGTCTATGCTTACATCAAGGTTAATGGCTGTTTTATTTAGAGCAGAGTGATTGATGCATGATAAAAGTAGATATGCTGAAAGTTTAGTTTAGACCTGTTAATTTTCTCCATTTGTTCCGCCACTAATGGAAAGGAAAGCATCTCTTGAAATATACAGTGTGTCAAACATCTCTGGCCTGAAGTGGACCACCTGTAGCCAACATGTAAACATAGAGGAAGTGAGACAATGAGGAGAGTTTCATGTGAACATTCCTCGAGTGATGATGCACCAGCAGTGTGTGGTGTTTTCATAATAGGTGTTTCTAAAGCTGATCGAATTTCTGCTTGACAAGAGATCAGTTCACTCACTGTGGTTTGTTTCATTAGTTATGTGACTTGTTTGCCATTATGCCATGCCATTGTCTGACATCAGTGTTTTGTCTTGTCTCCATCTATGCACACACCTCCATCTCACACGTGTCATGTCAATATGTACTGGTACCACCATTCTTCACCTGTGTGCTCTGATTGGTCCATCCACTGTGACGTTCGCGTGATTGGTCTGCCACAGGACCACAGTGGTGTCTTAGCGGCTGAAGAGTTCAAGGCCTGTTTGATCAGTCTGGGTTATGATGTAGAAAATGACAAGCAGGTATGATTGTACCCAGAAAGGAAAGTGTTCTGACGCCTGCTGTCTGTGTTTTGTGTTGCGTCTCTCATTCATTCCATCCCTCACTAACACTCACTCACCTGTTGTGCTGCTTTAAATGGGGCCCTCTGCAGGTCAGATTTTAACATTTCGGAATTATTGCTTTCTTTCCTTTTGTTTGTACTCTTCCCTGCCATCACTTCATCCAATTCTCTTCTATGTTTTTCTTCAAACTGTTTGGCTACAACCTTCACATCTCAATCTCTCCGCTCTTCACCTGCATCCTTCCTTTTCTCCCCCTATACTGTGTGGTCTCTAGAAGCGCACAGGGATAATGGACACAGACGATTTCCGTGCGCTGCTTATTTCCACTGGGAACAGCCTGGTACTGTTACCTATTATTTATTGCTATACAGTTATCCTAAATTTCTGCTTTTGCTTTGTCTTTTTCACTTGTTTTCTCAGAAATTGCTTCAGTTTTGTTTTCTTTAGTGTCTGTAGTTAAAACATTTTTTATGAGAGCTATCAAAAACAAGTTCATAAAGTAGATCTCAGTCCAAGTATATAATATATAAAGCTGCAGCTTAGACACACAGATGTTAAAGACTTTCACTGCTGTGTTAGTTGTGTCTATCACTCAGCTGATACAATACTAAAAAACATCTTCAGGAATGTATTTTGAGGAATAATCAGGAATAAAAACAGGAAACATAGATTGTGAAAATAAGATGTCAGGGTCTACTGAGCAGACAGTCTATCCCTCACACACAACATCTTATCAGAAATCTACAAATTATAGCCTGAAATACCTCAAAGAACTGTAGCTGTGGGCTTCACACGGTTTATCTGGGTTGACCTCTTATTTGTGGTCCTCAGGGGGATGCAGAATTTTCTCGCATTATGGGCATTGTGGACCCCAACAACAGTGGAGCAGTGACCTTCCAGGCATTTATTGACTTCATGTCAAGGGAAACAACCGACTCAGACACTGCAGATCAGGTCATCGCCTCATTTAAGATCTTAGCTGGAGACAAGGTAAGAATGTGTATTTCAATGTTCAAGAATGTGTCCAACCAGAGGACAGGACCTAGCATGGGTTTTGAACCAGTACCTGTTTCTCTCTTTCAGAACTACATCACAGCAGAGGAGTTGAGGCGTGAGCTTCCTCCTGATCAGGCAGAATACTGCATTGCCCGGATGTCACCCTACACAGGCCCTGACGCAATCCCAGGAGCACTTGACTACATGTCCTTCTCCACTGCCCTGTATGGAGAAAGTGACCTCTAAGGACCAGCCTCAGAACTCTGGAGCATCAGTGCTGATCTTCTCACAGACTAAATAGATGAGATTGCTGGATGAAACCCATCTGCCTATTTCTCACCCATCTAGTCCTTACAGAGATCGGCTCTCCTGAGGAACATATTTACAAGTGTTGGAAATGGGACTTAATAGCACATCTGAGGGAAGGGGGAGAAGTTTGGGGAAGGGTTTACCCTGGCATTATGGGAGGAGCTTGTAACTGTTGATGAATATTACCACATGGGGGACAACTGTTTGATTCAGTGTAACTCATGTCAGTCTTAGAGAATGTAAGAAAGGGAAAGTGAAAGAGAGAAATAAGAGGTTTGCATGTTGAGAGGGTGTGAGGGCTTGGACTCCTGCCACAGGTCCTTTGACATCGTTTAAATTTCCCCCAGTTTATTTTTATGATGTATATAATACATTTGAAGGTAGTCAAGGGTGCCTTGTCCAGCATTCAAGTGATCTCTCACCAGCAGTGACATGAAGACACTTAAAGTTCAACCCAATTATTAAGAAAAAGAGATACAGAACTGTACAAAGTGGGTTTACAGAATCTGCGTTGGCTTCAGTCTGTGTCTACTTAACCTGCCCCCTCTACCCCTGGTGGGGAGAGAGCACAAGCCTTTCAGCTAACATGTTATTTTTGTGTTTTTATTTTGTTGTTTTCCTGGGGTGGGAGGTTCGGTTTACGGTTGGATTATGTTATTAGGCAGGTAGCAAGGCTGTATATTGTAGGAAAATTAAAAGATTGATTCAGAGTGTTTTGATATAAAATTCTGCCCTCATAACCCATTTTGCTGGATCAGTGGAACTCTTTAAAACAATCTAACCTCAGCTTTTTTCCTTGTATTTTTATTTCTCTTTTCTCCAGCAATTTTGAGTTCCTGGGATTCCATGCTGTACATATTTTCCAGTACACAGGACTGTTGAGGCTACCCTTGGTGGTTACATGGCAGTGTAAAACAAGCCGTTTCCACCTGCAGGCGTTCTGTAGACATATTTGAGTGGCTGCAGTTTAGGTTTGCAGTACCAATCCTGGTTACATTTTTATTCCTTTACACTCATACAACCTTCTCTTATCGTATTTGATTTATTACAGGAACTGTAACTAATAATGAGATCCAGCTCTAATTGTTTTCAAAATATTTCAGAATGTCCATGTCAGAGTTTCAGTGTGATGTGAGCAACAGCCTCTAAACTAATGTTGATGTTGTCATTGGCAACATAGCAAATTAATTGTAGGATGTAAGAAATGTGTAAAAGGTTTTATATAGTCAGAAATAAATGTGCCTGGTAGCTACAAGATGCGCTTTCTCCCACTCATTTTCTTTCCATTTTGTTTTCAATTCTGCAGGAAGAGGCATTGATGTAAACTCTGGGAAGTGCTAGAGTCTTAATGAACATTCCTTCATGTCTTAATTACTGTAATAACAAATCTATGCAATCATGTCTCCAGTACCAACCGTGTTCAGTAATGGACTGCAGGGGTGGACAGATGGGTTCAGCAGGTTTAAACAGAAGCTTTTCATGTCTGTGTAGGTGAATAAAAGCATCTGGAGTTCTGTAATTTCTTTTTATACTCTTTAATATCACAATCTGCTGTACTGGACATCTGCAAAAACTGCTTTCTTGAAATGAGTTTCACATGCACACAAAGTTTCCTTATAAAATATTATCACCACATGATTTGTCGTGTCCATGACTGCTTGATATTAGTCTGTTGATTTACCAAGGATTATTAAATAAAGCAATAAAAACAATATGATTTGTTTTAATAGTTTCAGTTTAATACAGTTTAATACTGCATGAGTAAAATAAAAAATATAAGCACAAAACTTAAACATTATGGCAGTGATCCTAATATAAAAGACTTGCTGACATGTTCATTCTTCACATTTATAAGTTTATATGTTGAATCTTCGCATTAATACATTTATATGTTTATATGTTGAATCTTCGCATTAATGCATTTATATGTTTATAAGTTTATATGTTTATAAGTTTATATGTCTATAAGTTTATATGTTGAATCTTCGCATTAATACATTTATATGTTTATAAGTTTATATGTTGAATCTTCGCATTAATACATTTATATGTTTATATGTTTATATGTTGAATCTTCGCATTAATACATTTATA